>JABSTB010000444.1:0-85391 GCA_013756995.1 Neonectria neomacrospora
CCCGAGGGTCTAACCCCGAGCCCGACCCCTCCTCCCGGCCAAATACCTCAGCAACACCCTCCCTACCAACATCACCCTCCTCAGCAGCAGCAACAACACCCGCAACATCCTCTCCACGCTCCCGCACCCTCCATCGGTGCCTCCTCCTCGACCAACAGCCTCCCAATGAATCACCCGGGTCCTGGTAATCGCCCGCCCAGCTACTCAGCCAACTTCCCGCCCGGTCAGGCTCCCCTCGGCCGCACCAGTCCTCTCGTCAACAACCAGAACCGTACCCCTCCCAGCCAGATGGTAGGAGGTCCTCCCCCGATCAACACCGGCGCCCCCGTCGGATATCCTCCCGGAATGAATCAAATGGGTCAGGGACCACCCCCGATGGGTGGTCCACCAGGTTTCGGACAACAGCAACCTCCCGTCCAGGGCTATCCTCCCGCCGGTGGTCCCCCGCCACAAGGCGGCCCTCTCGGTCAGCAGTTCCAGCAGCGGGGTAACCCGGCCGCTGAGGTCGAGGGTGCCAGCAGGAGCAAAGCCCAGCTGATCGTGGGTATCGATTTTGTACGTATCCAGACGACCTCAACGATGAATCGCAATCGCTAATGCCACCTCTACAGGGAACCACCTTCTCCGGTGTCGCCTTCGCCTTCGCGACCAACAACGAGGCCAAGGAAGATATCATCACCGAGTGGCCAGGCGCTGGCAACTTGACAAAGCAAAAGGTACGTCACAGCCACGACAGCAAGCTTGGACTTGTCTTACCCAAAGTGCGATGCTAAACTCGAGTGCTCCAGATCCCGACTGTCCTCTACTACGACCAATATCAGAAGGTGGTAGGATGGGGTCCTGATATCGCCGATGCCCTTGCGCCCACCGGTTACCCCAAGCCCGGAGTTCAAAAGGTCGAGTGGTTCAAGCTGCAGCTGATGCTTAGCGGGAACACTTACATCGACCCCATCAACCTGCCTCCTCTGCCCCCAGGCAAGTCCGAGATTGACGTCGCCGCCGACTATCTCTTCAAGCTTCGTCAGGCTATGCGCACGGCTCTGCAGAAGACCCTGGGCGAGGTGTTCAACCGAGAAGAGCGCAACATCCGATACTATCTGACCGTGCCCGCCATCTGGAACGATGCTGGCAAGGCCGCCACTCGATCTGCTGCTATCCAGGCTGGTTTCCTCCGAGATGAGAACGACAACCGCCTGACCTTGGTCTCTGAGCCCGAGGCCGCTGCCCTCTTCTGCTCCAAGACCGGTCTGCTGAACCTTAAGGTCCACGATGCCGTCCTGATTGTCGATTGTGGTGGTGGTACCGTCGATTTGATCGCCTACGAAGTCGAAGAGGAGAACCCCTTCACCGTCGCCGAGTGCACGGCCGGTTCGGGTGACTCGTGCGGTTCAACCGCCCTGAACCGCAACTTTAGCAACATCCTGCGAACCAAGATCCGCAAGATGAAGCTGCCCGATGGCTCCAAGACGGCCGGTCGCGTCTACGCCAAGTGTATCATGGACTTTGAGAACCGAATCAAGGCCGACTTCCGGAATAACGGCCAGAAGTGGGCTGTCGACGTCGGTATCGAGGCCGAGTTCCCCGAGGCCGGTATTGAGGAGGGTTACATGACCTTCACCAACGAGGAGATTCTGCAGTGCTTCGAGCCCGTCGTCAACCGCATCCTGGAGCTTGTGCGCAACCAGATCATCGCCATCCAGGCCCAGAACCGAACCCTTCAGAACATTCTGGTTGTCGGTGGTTTCGGTGCCTCCGAGTACCTGTTCCAGCAGATTAAGCTGCATGTCCCGCCCCAGTTCCAGTCCAAGGTCGTCCGACCCATGGACTCTGTCGCCGCCATTGTCAAGGGTGCCGTCACTGCCGGTATCACTGAGCGAATCATTACCCATCGTGTAGCCCGTCGCCACTACCTTATGGCCACCCTACAGCCCTTCAAGGAGGGCTACCACCCCGAGGCCTACCGAGTGCCCTCCCTCGATGGCAAGGACCGATGCAAGTTCACTCGCCAGATTTTCGTTCAGAAGGGCCAAAAGGTCAAGAGCGGCGAGCCTGTCAAGGTTTCTTTCTTCCGACAAGTCGCCCCCGGTGCTACCCTTATGTACGAGGATGTACTGTACGCCTGCGACGACGATGTCTGCCCTGAGTATACTAAGGATCCCCGTAAGTTTCCACGGAGCCTTGATTTCATAGTTTCAAATGCTAATGTGTCTCAATAGGAATCAAGGAGGTCGTCACCCTGACCTCAGATTTGTCACGCAAGAACCTGGAGAAGGACTTCGAACGCATGGATACCCCTCAAGGCACATTCTACCGTGTCTACTTCGATATTTACCTGACGCTGGACGGTTCCGAATTCAGCGCCGAGCTTGTCTGCCAAGGCGAGGTTATGGGCCGTTGCCGAGCACGCTTCCGGTAGATGGGAGGCCGCGGAAGGAAGGAGAACGCAAGTGGACGATACATTTCGGGTTTCGCTCAGAAACCATATGATACCTCGGAAAAAGACAAGCGTAGACGAAATGACAGGGCCGGGATGCCTCTTCCAAGAAGCGTCCCGGATGCGATGACAGACCGCGAGCGAAGAACGCAGGCGAGGCACATCGTCTTGGGACACGTCCAAATGAGGCTGTGGAAACCATGTCGAGGGGCGGGGAGGACTTTAACTGTTGGATGATCTTGGTAAGGGGTTAAATAGTTGGGCACGGTAGACAGACTTACGCGAGCCTTGGAGTTTGCCTTCCGAGTTCCAGGTGGGGGGAGGGAGTTGCATGCTTGAAAGATCATGATGATTGCCCGGTATATAGACAATTGAAACCCTCGACGAGGGAGCGTAATGTTCTGCATTTACTGTGTTCATCAACATGTGAGCATCTGCGCCTCGAGGGGGTTAGAAACGAAGCTGGTTTGCATAGAGCTTGTTTCGCATTCGATTCAATCTACCTCCTCCGTCCATTCTCAGGATGAACTTCCCAAGAGTGGCCGTCAGCGTCAAAAAGAGGGACCCTGATGGGTTCCAAAAGCAGTATCAAAGTGCAGGATTAACGCGGACTAGAGTACTGGGACTTCTACAATACCATCTTTAAGTTGGACTGGCAGTATCGGTTTTGTGCTGCCTCCTGCTTGCTCTCTACTACCTTGCTTCTATCCATTCCGGAGGACATCAACTTATGCTAACAGGGTTATGAACAAATACGTACCTAACTGTTCATTAGAATGCTACTACTCATGGCGCGTGGTCAAAGTTGCAGGACGACATTGCGATGTGTGCATTGAACACAGGAACGGGAGGTGTAGTCATTTAGATGGGCAACACTTTACAGGGGGAAGAAATCATAGACGCCTAACTTAAACTACTCCCGGATCCGATTTCGTGAACCCTAAACGACGCTGAACGGATTTAGTTGATGCCTGAGAAGGAAATCCTAGCGATGGTGAGAGGGCTATCGGAGTGCCAATAGCAAACACTTCACTCTCCACAACCCAATTCGGTATACACTGAATGCAAGCGAATCACATGGTATCGCTAGTGGATGGATTGATGTCCTGGCAACTTCCTGTGGGTTGGGCAATTCGTTAAGGCTGACAGTCACCGGGGTTTTAGGGTCGAAAGTTGCATCCCGGATACCGAAGCAAGGGTTAGCGAGGAGGCCATGCGGCGCGGTCAGCAACCAGGCCGTGTCAACGTAGCACTGCTCTTCTATTCGGTTGAGACCGAGAGTCGTAGATGAGACAGCAGATGTGCTAGGATACAAAAACAGGCCCTTCTAGAAGAGGAGGGCCCCTAGGACTGGTTACTGGCAGACGAAACATGGTGCTTGCAACGCTGTTGTCAAACACGCTGTGGACTTGTGGAGCGCAAGATTTAGGTGCAAAGGTTTGTTGGAAGAGCGGCGATCGTCATTCCCGGGTCTTGGGGTGAGACGGGAACCGGGAGGGAAAAAAAACATTTGGGGATGCACAATAATGTCCGAAGTAGCACATATGAAAATAATGTCCGATAAAGCCGAGCAATGGCAGCAAGTGAAATGCGGTTACGTGGGCAAGCTTCGTGTTAGGCATTGGGTGTGGAGATGACACGAGGCAAAAGCGGCTTTGGAGAAGGAGAGAGTTGCCCAAGTTGAAAGTAACAAGATGGCGGTAATCAAAAAGGGATCCATTGCCAAGGGAAACGTGGGAATACATACGTAGGAAGGGGTGGGTTGATGAGACGTACGCGAGGTAGTAGAGGTTTGTCCTTGTCACTAGTAGGCGAAGGTGTGATGATGACTGCGGCTGCTGACTGGGCAAAGGAGGTGTTTGATTTCCCGCAGAAACTCGAGACTCGGGGGTACTGAGGGTTGATACTTGATATTTGAGACTTGATGGTTAAGATTCGAGACTCGAGACTCGAGACTTGAGACTTGAGATGCAGGTGTTCATTCAACCCACGACGACAGTAATCAGAATGGAGGTGAAGGGATGTGATGCACGCGCTGGTCACCGGCCTACTGTAAGTTACTTAGTAAGTAGTATAGTGGTCTACGTAGGTACGAAGTACTTCGTACATGTTGTAATACAAGTTGGTAGGGCTGGGGCGGCTGCTGACATGCGTGCGTGCTGCGCGTGCATGCCTCGGCCTCTCCGCCGCCGGCTCGTTGTCACTGCAGTCAGATGAGCAAAGGCCAGGCGTACATGGCAAGGCAGGATGGAAGCTCGCTCCACCCAGCGGTGGCCTGGAATTGAAGATGCTATTCGGACAAGTAGGACGACGGAAAGGAACTAATAGGTTTAGAGGTTGGATGCTAGGACTACAGCGTCTACAGTCGCCAAGGTACAGCCCCTCGTGGATTGAGGTGTCGTGTTTAGGTATGAGGTCACTGTGGAGGACCGCTCCGTCGCCGGAAGGGAGCGGGCGGGCAGAATAGACTCTCAGGGGGTGCGGGGCCCTACCAGACTACCTCCCTACCTAGGTACCGGCCTACCCTGCTGTACGGGCATGCTAGGCTAATCCCCAAGGCGGTGGAGGCCAGGAGGGAGGCCTTCCATTACAGTTTTAGAGGTTTAGGCATGGATGGTGAATGGAACCGTTTGTTGCCCCTGTGATTGGATCGTAGGGGTCCAACCTGCGGAAGGTAGGCTAGTAGGTAGGGCTGCTGTCAGTGGCTAGGGACGAAGTAATTAGGTACGGTACTGTTCGTACTGTCAGTCAGTCACTGATGGGTGATGACATGAGAAAGGATCCATCCGGCGGCATTCATGTGATCCATGAATCCCTCAGTTTCAGTTGCCAGCTCCCTTCCAAAGGAGACGAGAAGGGCGGCGATTGATTCTGGATTGCTGGATATTGCCTGCTCTGTGAATTCCCACTAATCACCCCCTAGGTCCTTGGCTTCCCGCTCTTCACATCTCTCTACTAACACAACATCCCGCCTGTTCCCCACCGCCCAGCTAATAAGCAACGCCCGCATTTGGCGCAAGAGGACGGCGTTATTGTTTGACGTGAGCAGGGTTCGCAGCCTTTCAAGGTATCTCTCGCTTTGAAAAGCCCTCCAGCTTCCCCCCCATGGAAGTTGCAGGCCAGGATCCCATCCCAGGGCGTCTTCCCCAAGCAAGCCCCCGAGCCCCAGAGGCGCGTGTCCCCCGTCATCCATGTGGCTTGGACCGGCGCTGTTCCATCAGGACTTTACTTCGTACCCAGCAAAGTACGAAGTACCCCAGTAATTAGTTAGCACCTAATTAACCACCCCGCTGGCAATTGCCCTGGGCTCTCCTTCATCACACCCACTTGCAGCTCGCAATCCCGCCTACTCCAGCGCAGCCCTGCCAGCCAGCCAGACACACAAGCCAGACACACAAGACAGACACACGGACGGACGCATGGTAGGACGGACGCACACACGCAGACAGACACACACACAGACGCAGACACACACACAGGATGGGAGCTTCGGAGCCTGATCTTCAGTGACGTCTCTTGCTTGCTCGCTCACCTCGCCTCTCTCACCTTCTCTCACCTCCCTTAACACACGAATACACACGTCTCCCTGCCATCGCTCGCGCTCTCCCCGCCGCCCTCCGCAGCTGAATAGATCCAACTCCGCCACTTTCTGGTTCTTCTGGTTCCTCTGGCCTTCTTTTCCTCCCGTTCCTTCAGGCCCAGATCCCCCTCCAGCACTCGATCGGCTTTCCGTCCACGCCTCTCGGTTGCTTCCCTCTCTCGCTCCCTCGCTCCCTGTCGTGTCCTGTCTAGCTGGGAGCTGAGCTTGCTTGCTTTCAGTGGAGGGTCCACGCCCACTCTCACACCCACTCTCATCAACGCACACACCCAAACAAAACCGCGCCGTCCCCCGTCCATCCTTGCGACTCGACCACGGTTCCGACCGCATCGAGTCCACCATACACGAGATCCATTTCCCGCCGACCAACCCCAAACCCGACCGCCAACCCTCGCCCCGGGACCCTCGACCCTCGTCTCAACGCTTGACCCGCGCGCCACCCGCTGACCGACGACGGCCTCCTCTGTTTTTTTCTCCCGCCCCGTCGCCCAAACCCTCATTCGAATGCCCCTCAATGCGATCCGCCTGCGCTCCTCTTCGCCTGCCATCTACGCCGTGGTGAACGCACAACCCGCCAGGCCCCAGCGGCTCTGACTTCCCTCCTGCGCCGCGCTCCTAGTCTCCGCGCCATCCGCCAGCGACATCACCATCGCCATCCGCCACAGCTGTGACCGTCGTCGTTGCTGCCGCCATGTCTTTCCGCGGTGACGATCAACGACGGTATGGCCATGTGCCCCCCGTCCAGTACCCCGTCGCCGGCCACGGCCAGGATTACCAGCAGCAGCCTGACCAGCAGCAGCCCGCCTACGACACTGGCCGACGTGCGAGCTTCACGGGCGGCGACGATGCCGCCTACTACGAACAGCCTCCGCCCGATCGCTCTCCCGCCTTCGCCAACGCACCATCCGGCGAGGACGAGCTCTTCCTAGGCAACACGCCCGGGTCGCATTCCTCGGCCGGCCGACCCGCCTACGGTTCTTCCACCGGCGCGCTCTCGGGATATCAACATCAGTTCCAGGATCCCTCCCCGCCGACGCCCTCCCACTCCTACAATCCCCAGAGCTTCGCGCAACCGTCGTCCAGCTTCCAGCGCTCACAATCCACGACCACCGTGCCCTATCACCACCAGCCCCCAACTCGCTTTGCCTCCACCGCCAGCTCCTACTCTCCTTCGGCCCAGGCTGCCTACGCCCCGCAGGCTTACAATCCCGCTGCTTATGCGGGCACTGCCGCCGTTCCACAGCGGCACCCGACACATCATGCGGGCTACAATAATTACGGCCAGGGCTACAGTACCAGCGCATCCTCGGTTTCAGCTTCGCAGACCTCTCTCTCTTATAGCCAGTCCATCAACTCTGCCTACTCTGGTACTACTTATTCGCAGTCCTCCGCCCCCTCTCCCTCCATGTCCCACGGCTTCGAGCAACCTCTCCATAGCCCGCCCCTCAGCTCCTCTGCTTCTCAGCCGCAGTCCTTGGGGTACGAACAATCATACAACCAGTACCCGACCAACGCATCGAATGGAACTAGCACTTCGGCACCCCCGTATCCTGTCGAAGCCCAGATGCCCGTCGGCCCCTACTACGCCGCCAACGACCACAACTCGCTGTACAACAGGTCGTCGCGCTCAAACTCGCAAACGTCCCCGATGACCTCTCCTGCTGTGCAGCCACAGGGATCTCCAAGAATACAAAGGCACCCAACCAACGCACCGCTACCAAGTCGACCATCAGTCAACTTGCCCAATGACGCGCAATGGAATTCGAATAGCCACCACACTCATGATTACGCCGCCGCTACCCAAGAAAGCATAATGCAAGATATCGAGGCCGAGTTGGGCGGTTCTAACCAGCAACATCAACAATCCGAACCCGCATCCAACGGCCGATATGCCGACGATGATATCAGGGAATTGCAGCGCTTCGATTCGGGCGCTACAACCATTGCCGACCCGGTAAGCCGGGCAACTTCGGGGCGTACCCGTGTTCACTACGAAGAAGAAGACGACGAAGATGACGCCGAGGCACTTGCTGGCGTTCTGGCCATGCAGCAGGCCGAGCTGGAGGACCAACGGTTCAGCAGCAATGCCTTCGGTTACAGTGACATGCCGGTCGTGTCGAATCCATTACCGCCTCCTCCAGAAGAACAAGCACAGAGCAGCGACAGCGACGGCTTTGGCGGAGCGGTGGACCTGACAATGCTGAGCGGTGGATATGCTGGCAACTTAACATACGGAAACCAGGTTGGATCCCCTCCAGCCTCATCGGGCCAAGACACTGCTCGACCGCTACCCACCCCTGGATATTTCCCCACTGCCTACCAGAACACCGAGAGTGCCCCGGCCCTCAAGACTGCCGAGATGGATTACGGTGGAACAGGTGGACTTCAACCTCCGAACATCCACCGCCTAAGCTTTGATGACGGAGACGAGAACGTATCGCTGCATTCGCAGCAAAGTGGCAACGACTCTCCAAACAAAGACGACTATGGCGACCTCTTCTATCATCCAGGACTCTCGAGCCGTCCTCTCCCTGCTCTGCCACCTGCCCCTGGCTCTGACAGCAGCTCACTGCTCTCCGTCCAGAACAGCAACCGCCCGGGTTATCAACATTCATACTCGCGAAGTGTTGACTCCCGACCCAGTCAACCCGACACCCCGGAGGCATACTACAGTGCTGTCGCGGCACCTTATACTACTCCGCAGCCCGAGCGATCGATATCTCTATCTGGCCACACTCATACTCCGGTTGTGCAAGCGCCTGCACGTTCCAGGACCGACGCCGCAGACGAGCGTAGGAAGATGGGCCGACATAATCAGCATCTGTCGACTCAGGGACCATTATCGGACTACGATACAGGCAGCAACGCCTCGATTGCCGCCTTCGATGGCATCACCTTGCCCAGTGGCCGAAAGAAGAAGTTTGTGCCTTCTAAGCTGAACGCCGCTGACTTCCGGAGGTGCCCGGAGCCATGGGCTCTTAGTGGTCTCGAGGCCTGGGTTCGTGAGATGGCAGAGGGTGAGCAGGATCTCAAAACCAAGACGATCGAAGAGGCCTTGATCAACCTCTTCACTGGCAAGATTCCTATGATGAATGTGGCAGATGCCGAGGTCCTCAGCACCCGAGTTGTGTCACTCATGCTCGAGCAGGACGTTCTTGCGCCTGAAGAAGAATGGGTCAAGTTTGGATCTGGCCATATCTCTGGTGTCTTGTGGCAGTTGACCGGTTCGGGCTGTTACGCGCCCAAGGTGCACGATATTGAGATTGGTGGACGATGCTACTCTTACCACTGCACTCGAACTGTCAAGAAGGTTGACCTGGAAGATCTCATGCCTCAAGACACCAAGCCTGCAGACGAATGGCACGTCTTCTACAAGCTGAAGAAGGAAGACTGGGAGACGAAGCCGAAGAAGGAGGTTGAACGCCAGAATATTCTCCACGAAATCGTCACTGGTGAAGAGAACTACATCAAGCAGCTGGACATTTTCCGCAGATATTACCGTGATCAGCTTCGGGTCATGAACCCGCCGGTCCTTAAGCCCGACAAGAGAGACAAATTCCTCGAGGCCGTTTTCGGAAAACTCGATACGGTTCAGGATATCAACAAGGACTATCTGCTGGCCCAGCTGAAATACCGACAGCAGGAGCAGGGTCCCTGGATTACTGGCTTTAGCGACCTATTTCGAGAGTGGATTCGCAAGGCCAAGTCGATTTACATCGAGTATGCCGCTGCGTACCCCCGCGCTGTGTACATGATCCGAAGGGAGGCGGATCGCAACATTCTCTTCAAGCGATTTTTGGAAGAGATGCAGAGGCACAAGGTTACTTCGAAGCAGGATTGGACCCACTACCTGATCACGCCCCTGCAGCGTCTTCAGCGTTATATCCTTCTGCTGCAGAGCGTCGAGCACAAGATGATTGGGGACAGTGAGGAGAAGGCCAACCTTATCAAGGCCATCAACGAAGTCCAGATAGTCACACATGAGTGTGATGCCAAGGTTGCAGAGATGAACAAGCGAGTCGAGATGATGGACCTGAACAGAATGCTCGTCTTGAGGCCGGGCTTCCACTCAGTCCTGAACCTCGATCACCTGGGCCGAGAGCTAATTTTCCAGGGTGAGCTCCAGAGAATGGGCTCCAAGGGTGTGAGGTGGGTTGACACGCATGCGTTACTCTTCGACCACTACTTCATCTTGGCCAAGGCCGTTATTCCCAAGGACGGCAAGGGAGAGAAGAAGTTTGACGTTTCCAAAGAGGTATGTAATCCCTTGGTTCCACTAAATGGCCCTGACTGACCTCCCGTAGCCTATTCCTATGCCTTTGATGTTCCTGGAGAGCATGAACGATGAAGCAATCCAGAAGCAGAAGGGTATCACCGCTCCTCTTGGCAGAGCTACAACTGCCAACACATCAGGGACCCAACTTAACAAGGTGTCGAGCAATACTGGCGGTCGACCTGGCTTGGACCATGTCACAACGAGTTCCTCCATGGGGTCATCACATCTCACCCCGACCAACACAAACGACGCCGAGGGCAAGATTCTGTATCCATTCAAGGTCAAGCATCTTGGTCATGAAGTGTACACCCTCTATGCATCGTCGGCGAGGGACCGTGCAGACTGGTGCAGTAAGATCATCGAGACCAAAACCCGACACGCCAAAGCACTCTTCTCCCAGAACGCCGAACCCTTCCGACTTCGCGTTCTCGCCGATGCCTCGTTCCATTACGACGTCACGTCCATGTATGCGAAGTCCGCAGGTGTCCCCGTCAAGGGAACGCCGCTTGATCGAGCTATCGAGGAGCTGGAGAGCGTACTGGGCCCTGCTCAAGGAGTTCCCCCGGTATGCCGGGCTCAAGTGAACTGTGCAGCGGGCTTCA
This sequence comes from Neonectria neomacrospora, assembly GCA_013756995.1. Classification (NCBI taxonomy): domain Eukaryota; kingdom Fungi; phylum Ascomycota; class Sordariomycetes; order Hypocreales; family Nectriaceae; genus Neonectria; species Neonectria neomacrospora. Next base: position 10,911 of record JABSTB010000444.1, read on the forward strand.
CGGCATTTGGCAAGTCTGTCATTGCTATCGGCACTGATTACGGCGTCTACATCTCCGACCCAGGAAATCCTCGAGGATGGCAAAGGGTATGTGTTACTATCCTCACTCATTTTCTGTATAGGCCGCGGCTAACATGTATTCCTTTCTAGTCGGTCCAAGCTTCCCGAGTTACACAGATTGCTGTACTGGAGGAGTTCTCAGTATGCTTGGTCATTGCGGACAAGGCCCTCATCTCCTATCCCTTGGACGTAATCGCCCCCGTTTCTGAATTCTCTGCTCCTCTCAACGACAACCCACGACGAGCACCTCAGAGACTTGCCAAAGATGTTACGTACTTCGCCACAGCGAAGATGAAGGACCGGATGCTCCTATTTTACAAGCGCAAGGAGGGCTTGCACACTGTGTTCAAGGTGCTCGAACCGATTTTCCACAAGTCCACCGAGAAGAAGTCCCGACTCTTTGGCGGACGAAGACCCGGTGGAGGCAACACGGAGACATTCCGAGACTTTGACGAGTTCTTCTTCCCCACGGAGTGCTTCTCGCTCAGCTTGTTCCAGACGTACATTGCTGTCTCGACGGCCAAGGGAATCGAGATGCTCACTCTGGATAAGAAGCAGCCGATGTCCATCCCGGACCTGAAGGCGCCCGCGATTGCGAACATCGCCAGCCGTATCCGCGACCAGAGACCACTAGGAATGTTCAGGCTCAACGAGAACGAATTCATCCTCACCTACGAGGACTGCGCCGTGTACGTCGACAAGCATGGAGAAGTCAGCCGCACCCTCATCATGGAATACACGGGCAAGCAGAAGAAGGCGAGAGGGGCTACCATGTACGGCCAATACCTGTTGCTCTTCAACGAGGACTACGTTGAAGTCCGAAATGCGGAGAATGGACGACTGCGACAGATTGTTGCGGGCCGGGACGTGCGCGTACTCGACTACGGTGTGCGAGGCCCCACGGGTGGGAGCTCGCTGAACCCGCAGCAGCACAGCAATGGCTTCATTCAGTCGTCAAGCGGCAGCGAGGGTTCCAAGGGGACCGTCAAGATTGCCATGTGCCACCCAGAGATCCCAGGCAGACAGGTCGTCCTGGAGATGCTCCTGAACGACGGGCACACGGAGAAGTAGGCAAGAAAGCACCGGTAACGAGACCAACGAACGAAACGTCATGGGTGCACGAGATGGAGACGAAACATGGCTTGCGGTGGGAGGGACTGGCGATTGAATGGGATAACGCCTTTGGTGGGATTTGATGGTTTGTGTTCTTCGCGCTGCAAGAAGCTTGGGGGAAAGCTGCTTCAGTCCTTGTATATTTGCCTTTGCATTCTTTTTCTTTTCTTTTTCTTTCCTTTCTTATTCTCGTCTACCCACCCCTTAGATAAATCTGGGTGGCAAAAGGGGCGGATGGGGCTTCCCTTGACGAAGTTGATATCCATGGCGATGCTGGGAAAGCCGGACTCGAGGTTTGGATTGTGGCATGGCGAGAAGTAGGCTTTTGTATGTGGCGTTTCGTGGTCGACGAAAGGAAGGGGAGCGAGGGAGGGAAGAGTGGGTGTCATATGGATGGATGCATAATGAAATGATACACATGGCGAGAGAAGAAGCAGTGAGAATTGAGACGAGACCGAGATGAAATGAAAGGCGAACCAGGTTATCATTTGTGGGGAGGTTTGGTCTCATGCCATGAGCAGCTAGGTACGATGACGTGGGTAGAGGGTACTTATGTTTGTTGGGTGAGACGTTTGGCGGGAAGCTGAGATGTTGAGGAGGACTTGGCACGATACGAATAGACAGACAAACAAACAAACAAACAAACAAACAAGCGAAAGTCACTGGTTGATGGACGAAAACAAGAGACTGTGTAGCTCTATCCATGAATCCCCGTCTCGTCCAGATTTGCATAGTAGTCGTCTAATCCGAAAATAAAAAGAGCAGCCCTGAGCTCGTTCCCACGGATCTTCCCCCATTAGGCCAGGGCAGTTCCGAGGTGCCCTGTGAAGCGGCCACAGATATACACACATACAATGAATGAATGTTACATGCGGTCGCTGCCGAAGAGCACGTCAGAGGCAATGCCTTACCTCACACCACGTTTCTGTGATTGTTCCCATGTCCTTCAGCCCAGCCGTGAAACCCGGCATGGAACGGGGTGGAAGAAGAAGGGATGTATAAGCGGCAAAGTACGGCGAATCTAGGCCTTGACCTCCTTGACGGCGTCCTTGATGCCCTGCTTGGTCTGCTCGACCTCCTCCTTGACATCCTCGACGATGGCGGCGGTGCCGTTCTTCACGGCTCGCTGGTGGGCGAAGATTCGAGACATCTGGATAAGGCCGACGATTCCGAGGAAGAAGTTGACGGTGGCGAGGCTAGCAGTAGGCATATGGGTCAGTGGAATTATCAGGGGGACGAGGGAGAAGAGCGCAAGACGCACAGGATGTTCTTGGGCTTGATGATGAGGCACCAGCGAGTCCAGATGAAGCCGGTGCAGGTCAGGGCGAAGTTCTGGGTCAAGGAGAGCTTCTCGGCGGGGCGCGCGAAGTCGGAGATGCCGGCGATGACGAGAGCCCACTGTTTGGAGAGAGAAACCTCAAGTCAGCACGGGGTTTCCTTTCTGTTGATCTGTTGGGGATGCCTATGATATGGTTGCTCCAAGGGGGCTGAGGAGGACAGGACGAACCTTCATGACGGGAGCCCTAGAAACAGAGAGCCGTTAGCAAGAGCAACTTGTCTCAGGTTTGGATGCCACTGCGCAATCGCAATTGCAACCGCAATCGCACAAACAGACAGCGTGATGATACGCACCAGAAATGCACCGTCTTGAAGCCAATCTCGCTCTCCCACATGCGCTTGAACCAGCCCTCCCGCTGCTGCTGCTGGGCGCCATCGGTGCTCTGCCAGCGCCGGCCGCCCTGGCGGAAGCGCTGTCCGAAGGCCTGGCCCTGGGGACGGAACGCGGGTCGGGCCTGCGCGCCGAAGGCACTCTGGCGGAAGACCGGCCGCGCGGCGCGGAGGACGGAGGAGGTAGCGGAGGAGGCCATTCCGGGATATCGATGTATGCGACGCTTCGCGCTGGAGGTGAAAAAGGTCAGCCCGTGTGGGGAACGGCGAACGGGAAACGGGAAACAGGGCAGGTGGGAATTCCAGGTGGTGATTGGATTTTCACCCGGGAGCTGGAGGCTGGAACTAAGGGCGGGCCACGTACTTTGGGTCTAGGCGGAGAGGATTGCAACGGTGGGCAGAGCTTGAAGGAAGGCGAGTTGGGTCGTCTCGGTCTCGGAGGAGCAGACGCCAGAAGAAGTTGTGGTTGTGTTGGGAAACCGCCCGCCCTCGGGGGGTCGGTGACTGAGGTCCGAAAGCAAGGTACGTACTGAGCACCTGCCCAACTGGAAGCCAAGCTTACTTACAGCGGGCTTTCTAGTGCCTGCAGTACACAAAACCCCTAAGCTTAGGGGGACGAGCACACGAACCAACGGGGGCAACAGGCGGGCGGAAGCCGGAAAACGGACGCCGGAGTTAAGCCGTCGCACCCCACGGCCCCGGCACCGGAGCCACCATGCACAACTTACATAACGCATTTTATGCAGATGCATGCCGTCGGTTATTCCGATTCGCGTGAGCCTCAACCCAATTGCGGGAGAAGCTTGCCAACCACAAGCTCGCAATTAGCAACGGCAACGCCTCAGCCCTTCGACCTCGTTGGAATTTCCCACCCTCCCGACTCTCCCGCCAAAACCCACGAGACGAGACCAACTAACCCCCCTAAAGACCCAACCATGTCCGGCAAGTACGCCTTCGCCAAGGGCCTGCGCGAGGTGCGCTTCCTCTTCTGCCAGACCTCGGACCAGAGCGCGGCTGTCCGGTACGTCTTCGTGAAAGCCACCCCCGAAACCGACGACGGAGCAATTGGGTCCAGACGAGGAATACAGGGCCAATTGATTGATTGGGGAAATCGTTCACCACCCGCACCACCCGGCTGACCACTCCTCCCTCTCCTCAGATCATTCCTCACCAGAGCCTACCCGACCATGAAGCGCAGCAACCCCAACATCCCCATCCTCATCCGCGAAGCCGCCGGCACCCAGCCCAAGGTGTACGCCCGATACGGTAAGTTTCCTTCCCGTTGCTTCTCTCCCTCGCCATCTAGCTGACCCCCCCTCGCTCGTGGCAGACCGCGGAACCGAAACTGCCCACTCCCTCGAGGGCCTGTCCGACAAGCAGATCGAGGATACCGTCACAGGCCTGGTCAAGCCCGCGTAATAAGCGCCGCGCCAGGGAATGGGAATAGGGAAACGGGAATTGGGATAGAGAGTTGCCGGGTACAGTTTACGACGACCATGTACATAAGGGGCGAAAATCAAATCATTGTGTCATCACCGACCATCACCATCCTTTCGTTGCGCTGGCCCGGCTTGACAGGAAACCATCTCCACAGCGAACGATGCACTCAATTGAGGGTACTAGAAAATCAGCAAGGACAGGACAGAGCGGGACAGGATCGACCCCATGGCTAGGAATAAGTACGCAGACGAGGAAATGCCTATGCTCAACTCCCACCAGCAATCTCGCCTTACCGACCAATGAGGCCCGATTACAACATACAGCACTCAAGCAAGACGTTACGTCTTTTTGTCAAGTCTACTATCCGCTACCAAGTAGCTGTTCAATTCATACACGCTTCGTCCCAGTGTCCTCCAGCTAATGGCCCGTTCGACCTCAAACTGCCCCCTAGAGCTACCGCGAACATGATACCAAACCAAAAGCGAATAACAACACTATCTTGTTCCATTACCGAGTTTTGAGGCGCAAAATGCCAAAATGTCAAAAACAAAAACCAACGAGTTATCCTCCCACCTTGACAATCCAAGTGTGGAATATTGTCCAGGCCCCCTTCAACTCAAGAGCCACTCTCCAATTGCTATCCCAGGTCAAGGTGAAAACCAATATGTTGTCCTGTCCGCAATATCCATTCATCCACTTGTCTTCCTCCCTTTCCGTTGTCCAGCATTCACTTGTGCGCAGGCGAGCTTTGCTCACTGCCACCAGTCCTCTTCGTCCACAACGACAACGAACGTGTACTCGACTTGGACGCAGCGCGCTCGCGAGGCGGAGGCAGTGATGGCCAGTCATCGTTGTCAAGTCCCTTCTTTTTCTCAGGCGAAGCTTTGGGCGGCGTGTGTGGCTCTTGAGCTTCGTCTTGAGTCGGTGCGGCTTTGTCCTTGGCTTTGTCGCGCTTCTGGCTCTTAGACGGCTTCTTAGTTGCGGTGGGTGTTGAGTACTCGGCTGCAGTCTCGCTCTTGCCATCAGAGGGCTGCTCATTCTTGTCTTCCTTCGTTGTTTGCTTAGGAGCCACCATCTTGCTTCCACCGTCGACTTTCTGAGGTCCAGGAGGTGTGATTGATCCATCCTTGTTAGAAGTCATGTTGTCGCCAGCCTTCTCATGTGCGCCTGCATTCGTAACCCGAGATGGTGATTGGAAATTCTCAGCCTTGGGGTTGAGTCGGCTCTTCGTAATGGGAGAAACAAGCTTTCCTGGGTCAGCGTTGCCAGAAACACCGGTTACTCCTTTGGGTCCTGCAACGCTCGAGCATTCAAATGCAAAGTCCGATGAAGGAGGTGCCACCTGCGTATCAAGGCGCTGCTCTGCCACAGAGGGCTCTGTCACCAGCGCCCGGTTCTTGCGGTTCTTCCTTATGCGGAGTGACCCGCCTGCGTTCGCCCGGTATCCTAGTCGCTCGTGTGGCCCTGCAACAGTCACCTGGGCCTCCTCGGATGACATCAGCGGGGACAGCTGATCTGGCTGCGCGGACTGGATTTGGTCACCATCTTGTTTGTTGCGCTTCGAAGCAATGGAGCAGAACTTTTGAAAACTTTCTTCGCGAGGGCGCTTGCTTGGTGACGTCGAACGCGCTCGAGGAACCTGAGTGCTCGTCGTCTCTGAAGAAGCCTCGGTGGAGATGGGGTTGGTTGACAGTTGTCCCCCATGGGTGTTCTTCTTTGGTAGAGGAGGCGATTTTTCCTTCGAGGGCACTTGTGTCGCAACAGCAGCGCTGGTCGCCGGTGATTCTGGCCGGGAACCCTCGCTCTGCTTCAACCTCTTCCTGTTTTTGTTCTTATTCTTGTTTTTCCGTGGCGGCTCTCCAGCCTTGTTGTTTCTATTGTTGTCTTGGGAAGCTGAGTGCAACTCCGAAGACTTGTTAGCAGGCAGAGACGGATGGGAGACAGTTGGCGTGCTCAAGGTAGAAGAACCATGGCCGGATCGGTCACTCTGGCGGGACTCTCTACCCGAAGCAACCTGTTTGTTCTTGTTCTGATATCCGCCGGGACCCTTGAATGGTTTGAGAGCAGGATTCATTGTCGTCTCGTCAGATGGTTGTCCTGAGGAGGTCGCAGTCTTCTGTGCTACCTCGATACGTGGAGACACCTCCCGTCGAGAGGCTGGGTTGGTCTGAATCGACTGCTCGCTGCGGATTCCTCCAGATGTACTCGCCTCGGAGCTCTTATCATGTGAAAGCCCACGGATGCTGTTGGTGTCTGGTGTGAGACATGGGTGGCTCGGCGATGATCTTTCGGATCCAGTGGTGCTGTTTCCAACCTTGCTCTCCTGGTGGATCTGCTGCGTACCACCCTCAACATCTGTTTTCTCATTTGCCCTCGTTGAAACTGCCTTGGACTTGCAAGGAATCAATGGCATAGAGATTCTAGCCCATGCTTTCCTCCGCTCTTTGATCTCATCGTCGGTGAAGACGCTTGGGACTCGGACATGACTGCTGCGTTGGTCCTTGCCAGGGCCAGAAACCGCGACAATGGTGCCCAAGGTGAGAGCAGGCTTTTCAGAAGAGTTGATAACCGTTTCGGGCTCCTGGTTGTCGCAGTTGCCAGCATCCGTTGCATCCTGGGTAGCATGGGTAGACTCCACCTTGTCAGGTACTTTCGAGGCACCTTCAGACTTCGTTGTCTTTGGCAAAGACACTCTAGGCGTGGCTCCGTTTGGTTTACCACCCTTGCCTCGTGTTGTGTTACTGTCCTGCTTCTTTGTGTTTTCAGGCCCCTTCAAAACCTCAGCGGCCGATGGGGTGGATTTCTGGGTTTCCTTGACAGGCACCTCAACTTTCTTTGGAAGAGTAGCTCGATTTTCAGAGGAAGTTTCGTAATGCAAAGAACTTCTTCTTTGCCCCTGTTGGGCTTTCTCAGGGTTGGGGAAGTGGTGTTGCATAGCGTAGGGCACCTGGGTAGGGAAACTTGGCCTCATGAAACCTGGTTGAGTATATTGGGTTCCAGTAGGAAGGTAATTTTGGCTTGGGAACCCTCCATGAACAAGTTGCGGGTTGTGCATTTGGATGTTGGAAAACCCAGGGTGTGGTTGTGCGAGGTGTGCCAGTTGAGCAACGCTGCCGGAATTCAGGTGAGCCAAAGGAGGCGGCTGGTTCATCGCAGAGGGCGACCCAAGAGTAGGGAATGTGTATCCAGGCTGCTGCAGTGACAGGTCCCGACCTCTATGCCTGTCTCCGGGTATCACTCCTTCTCGTGATCGGGTTATCCACTTCGATCGCAAGACAGGTGTGATGGTCACCGATATTTCTCTGTCGGGCATATCACCGCCCCCATATGTCAAGGCTTCTGAGACGGAGTGTTCATGCGCAAAGCTACAACAGGTTAGAAAGCACCTCCTTCAATTTGGCACCTTGAAATTACCGGGCGATGAAGTTTGAAAAATCTCTGGAGGCGATAGGGAAGACATCGACAACAGGACCAAACCGGTCACCTAATCCAGACTTGATGCGGGCCTGAAGGTCCAACACTTGTTGGTTCACGGTGCTACCCTTGACACTGACATACACACTGCAATTTCTGTTGTTGCACTCCTCGCAGGTGCAGTGGATGTACTGTATGCCTCCGTTGCCGGTTTTGGGGTTGCGACAAACAGTGGTCTGAGACCCAGCGCTTGGGCGTCGCCATGTACTGCTCCATGGAGTTCCATCTCGTCTGTTTTGACCAAATCCTTGATTCCCTTGGTGTTGGGGAACATGGACAGTAGCGCTTCGTTGGCCTTGGGAGCCACGGCGGTTACCTTTAAGGTTGCGCGGCCCGTTTCGCTGGCCAGCACCACGATTAGGAGTTGGCAGGCCAGTGTTGAAGTTCTCGTTGCGAGAGTGGTTGTTCGCGGGCCAGTGAGATTCTTTGCTATCCTTGCGGTCGATTTGCGATGCAGCGGAGATGCTTGGGGTCCTACCAATGTGATGAGATTGTTGCCGGGGCAGCCCCAGATTAACATGCTGATGATGTTCCATGCTACTGAGGAACGCAGTGTTCGGGTGAACAGTAGCATGTTGACCATAGGCAGGCTGAACAATCAGGCCAGAGGAGTGAATTGGGTAAGCTGCGGCAAGATGATGAGGCATTGGCTGGGCTCGCGCATGATTTTCCACATTGATGTTTCTCTGGAGCTGAGGCATCGGTTGAGTCGCCATGGGGTACTGAAGAGGGGGCAGACTCGGAGCCTGTGTAGGACTCTGCTGGTCTTGCTGTACTCCAGTCATGTACTCCTTGGGCTCGGCAGTCAGATTGTGGGTACTGTTGGTCTCCCGTTCCATGACTTGCTCTACCGGAGCTAGTTCCTATGCAGCTTCACGGCTAGGCGAGATTGGAAGGGATAGTCCAGTAGGGACTCTGTTGAGGAGTTGAGAGTCATCACTCGTAGCTCTTGTGTTGATTGCAAGCTGCGAGAATCCTAGAATTGTTGAAGGAGGAAGAGACTTGGTGATAGTTGAGGAACCTTCTCCAGGCAACCGAAGATTTTGCCGGTTGTTCCGTTTGACCTTGGTCGGGGTCAAGGGGTCATATTCCTCAGGCACGTCGATGCTGCTTGGGCCAACATTGTTGCTTGGCTCTGGAAGTGCAATCGCGCGGGGGCCCACTGGCGGAGGTCGCGGCGGGAGGGCAAGATCGAACATTGGCGTAGGATGCTGTTTTTTCTTATTGCTCTTCTGCCTAGCCTTTTTCGAAGCAGCCTGATAAGAGGCTAGTGGAGAGTTGGCCGCATTGGCAGATGTGCTTGGTTGGAGAGGCCTACTGCTACCGTTTGCAACAACTGTTCCGACTGTTTGAGGAATGGGAGCGGCTCCTGCAGCAACAACAGACTGTTCCAGTGCTTTGACAGCCTTTGTTGAGGTAGTGACTTTCTGGGACTGGGATTGGATCGCAGCGTCCTGGGGGAGGAAGTAGTGGTTCCCATTGTGGACCATGACAGGTGCGGGTGCATTCTTAGACGCAGGAGAGCAGTGATGAGACTCAACTTGCGGTGGTGAAGGGAGACCGCTAGGCGAAAACACCGTCTGATCGGCTATAGTAGTGTTAACAGATGGTTCTAAAGCTGTTTGGGGCTCAAACATACTTAGCCAGTTCTCGAGGTTGTTGTTCATGCAAGATGACATGAGGTCGGCTGGCTTCTGCTCCTCAGAATCGTTGCGGGGTGCAAGAAGCAATGCCCTACGGTGTTTGAGAGCATTCGAAATTAGCGGGAGAGTATCATCTTGAACATCGCCAAGAGATTGCCAATCTTCCTCAACAAGAAGAGGGAGCAGAGGGCCTTGAGAGCTGTCCCATTTCATGAGTTTGGTCTTGTTGCTTTGTCTCATGGCCCACGCATCAGCCCAACGGCCGATGTGAAGAGCATTTTCCTTGGCCACGTCCGTAAAAATGATCGTATTCTCGTCAAAGAGGGTGTTGACCATGTTCCAGAGGTTCAGGGCTCCGTAGTGGTAGAGATCTGAAGCATCAAAGAATTCCCAAAGATCATCCCAGCACTGAGGCTGACGCATCTTCCTCATGTGTTGCCAGAATACCTTTCGTATCGAGTTACAAACCGATTGAATTTCGTCTCTGGTCCAGAGGTGAATTCGACGCTGAGGCAGCAGGTGATTCATCTTTCGGAACATGCGCTGCCCGTTTATCGTTGAGAAGATAGCTCTCGCGCCGGCCTTGGGGTTTGTGTAGAATCCGATAGGAAGGTAGTCCTCGAGATAGGTTTGCTGGACACCCCGAAGACCAGGAGTCTGGAGCATCTTATAGACTACAGGAAGTCCATTCGGGTAAAACTCTGTGAAGGCAGCTTGCTGGTTTGGCGGCCGGTCACTTGCGAGAGTCCTTGGGAAGGCGGGCGAGTTGAGAACTAGGGGTGGACCCCCAATTCTAGAGGGGGCCGAAGCCATGGCAGTTCCTGTGTTTTCTCTGTCAGTATTTGATGAAGAAGTGAGGTTTTAACATTCTTTGTTGAGAGAACTCCAAAGATTCTTATCACTCAAGAAAACGGCCAAGTTGAGGAACCTGTCCTCAACGGCGAGTAGAAAGCCACTCTAGGGGTAGAGAACTCCAAGAGAAGAGACGAAGAACGGGAATGCTTAACTTACCTTTGGGGAGGGCACCTGAGCCGATAAACTCTACCAAGCCAAGACACTCGCTCAGTTGAGGCTCATCAAAACAACAAAATCGGCTGCAAGATCAAAGTCGGGATGCCAGGGGGGAAGGGTTGAGATGTCGTGGGAGTGTAATTCAGGTTACTTAACGCAAAACAAGAATGTTGGAAATGGAAGTTGAAGAGAGAGAAAAGAGGCGAGACTAGAAGAAGGCCAGAGTTAAATGAGCGGCGACGGTCGGCGGGCTGCTGGCGCGATGGGCTTGACAGGTGCTGCCAGCTGGCAGAGGTGACAGAGGTGGCAGAGGTGAATGAAAAGTGATGCTTGGTGTTCTGGTGCGCTTCACCCCGCGTTTGGCTCATCGCGAGCTGGGAGATTAAGGATGACGCAAGGTAAGAGAAACACGACAAAACGAGCCGCCAAACACCGGTGAACGGTTTGCGTCGAGGCTGCGTTTCTATCAGCAAAGAGCGGAAGGGACAATCCGAGACGAGAGGGCGGTAGGGGAGGGGTGCTTGCTGTTGTTTGCCGCTGCCTCCCGCCGCCTTCGTATAAATGTGTTCCCAACGCGCACTTCTTCACCCCTAGTCTGTGAATTACGGAACAATTGCGGAACAAATCATGCTACTGCTGTCGCTATCCTGATCCTACTGTCATGTGGTCACTGGGAACCTGGGTTGTCGTCACAGAAGCCAGCACAGTATAAGGCCAACTGGTTCACGACTCGCCAGCTTCGCTCCGCTCTGAAACAAGCATCCAGGACCCGGGGCCAAATGCACCAGCCCGTAGTCTGTGTGTTCGCACGTATCATAATCGGTCTTCGATGAAGGCGAGATTTTCGTTATACACAAACGGGGAATCTAATAGCTTTCTCGTACATTGAAACAAAGACGACCCTTACTTCTGGGCTTTCAGAAGCTTCAGAATCTCCGACTCGTTGTCGCCAGCAATCGCCTTGCCATTGCTCCAGTCCACAACCTGCAAACGCCGTTAGTACCATCAGCCAGGCAGGACCCGTGCAGGATCTGCATGCAGGGAAAACAAACGTACCACCGGTTGCACAAAGTTCCCGCTGCTCTCCTTGAACTTCTTCAAAGCATCCTTCTCATTGTGCGCGCCCTTGACAATCTGGGAGATGCCGCTGGGGCCAACGTACTCCAGGATCGTCTTCACCTGGTCCTCGGTCGGGGGGTCCTCGGTAATGTTCAGGTCGAACTGCTCGCGGGTGGGCTTCGCCTGCTGGTCGGTCGCGCCAGCCGTCGCACTGGCAGAGAGCTGCTTGAGCAGGGTGGCTACCCTCACAGAGGCGGGAGAGCTCGTCTTGTGGAATAGCGTGACAATGTCGAGGGTTTTGCGCTGCGTGAAGAGTGAGCAATTGCGGTCCAGGTGTCAGTTTGTGGGCCAGGGAGCTTACAAATCCGAACATATTGGGCGAACGGTGAAGAGTAAAATTGTCTGAATGGCAAAACGTATGGGAGGATGATGCACTGGTGGGAGAGTTTGATGTCGGGCGCTCCAATTCGGGATAGCTTCGTGAAGCTGCGTCACGCCGAGTGATGACTTAATGGCTCGGCATTCGAGATGGCCCGTGCGGGGCCTGCCACTCAACACTCCACCATGAAGGAGCATCGCTAACTTCACTCGTCTCCCATCGGTCCGGCTTAGAACATGTGAACATCAAACGTAAATGGGATTTCTCTTATACACCTGGACGCCTTTGTAATGCTATTTGCAATATGTGCGATGCTCGCAACACCGGCCAAGCACAGTCGTCTCATTCTATTTCTTTGCAGGGTACTTTGTACTGATCTCTTCCTCCGTGAACTTCCGTGTGAGCTTCTTTAATAGCTCAATTCGTCCCTCCATCGTTAGCTCGATCTGAGGGCCCAAAGGAACCATGCACTTGGCCAGAGTATCGTAATCCTTCATCATGAGTCTAACGGTGACCATCAAATAGTCGATATTGTGAAACACGAGGGCAGAATTCTTAGCATAGATGTTCTTCTGCTGCAAGAATGACACCGGGTGGTCTCTCCAGTGTCTCATCGGGTTGAGATGATGAGATGTGTGGTAGCCGTCATTGTAGCAGAACCGGTTGCTCTGTGTTCATTGTCAGTCTTCGCTCAAGGTTGAGGGATCTGCCTTAATGGCACATACCGCGACATCAATGAGTGTGATGCTAGACTTAAAGTCCGAGTCGGGCTCTTCCACATCAACAAAGGCATGCTGGCCCCAGTTTCCAATCATCAGCCCAAGGCGAAGCAGGAAAAGAGGCATAAGGTAGGCGAAGACTGTTGCTCTGCCATTAATGCGGCTTGCCAGATAGTAAAAACCGTATGTTCCAAACTCGGAGGCTGCCGCCTGCGCAGCCATGACATAGCGGCGCTTCCGCAGGAAGTACAGGGGAAGGTCGGCCCAGACGAAGAAGTAGAAGCGACCGACATAGTGAAGGAGATTAAAAATGTCGTCTCGCTGATACCTCATGGTTGATGACAAGTCGTCTGGTCCATTGCCCTCGATGTGGTGGTGCTTGACGTGATGGTAGAAGTAGGTGTTCCAAGTGTGACCCATCATGGGATCCAGGATGAAGGGGAACACTTGGTCGATGAGCCAATACTTCTTGTGCAGGATGCCCCTCATGTGAATGTGCTGGTGCATCATCAAAGTGTAAGTGCCCATGTAATAGAACGTCATCACAACGTGGATAATTGCGTGGGTATAGGTGAAGTTGTAGAAGAGGTATATGATGCTGGGAATGGAGGTGGTGAAGTAGAGAATGAGGTGGGTGAGCATCACCACGTCTGTCTCATGGCGGACAGACTTCCGAGCCCATGAAATGTATGGTCGGAGGATGTACTTCTCGATAGGCAACGGGAGCTTTAGGGAGCTTAGATCAACGGATGAGAAGACGGTAGGCTCAAACTCGGCATGCTCTGGGTCGTTCATGGCTTTGAGTGTAGCCACACTCTCGGCATCATCGCCGGCCTGGGAACGCGCTCGGCTCAACAAGGTTGTCGTGGTGGTCCCGTTGGCCTTGACGGAGCCATTTCCAATTCCAGCGCCATCGGTGCTGGTGCTGGTGCTGGTTCCGTTGGCTTCATGACGCTTCGTGGATGCTCTTACGTCGTCGGCCAGACAATCCAGGACGATCCGGTCTGCCGGAGTGAGAGCCGCATCGAAGACGAGGTGGCTTTCCATGGCGAGGGCGGCTGCGCGATGAGGTGAAGGAGCCTAGGAGATGCAACGGCAAGGAGCACTTTCACAAGGTCTCTTGTACGAACCAAGTCCCAACCGACTGGCAACTGGCCCCTATTATTCAAGACAAGGCAGAGATTGACGGCCTCTTCCACAAATCTAAATTCGGAAGCCTGGCCATCCGCTAAAGTCGCAAACGCCCCACTGGCGGTCGGTGGACAAGTGGTGATCCCCGCCTACCGGGGGCCTGGAGCAAGGGCCCCGGGCCGAAGTTGCAGCGCACTGGCAAAGGAATGGTCCCTTATAGGCCCGTGTTCCGGTAAATACAGACCCTGGGATTGGGCCTGTCTCGACCGGCCAGTGGCCGTTGTACTCCGTAGACGGTAGATGATGACTCGTTTATCTAGCCAGTCGCCTTCAAACGGGATAAGAGAGTGAATGGGAGACTGTACCTCCGGCACAAGCAATCACAACTATCATTTGTTACGTGAGGCTTTGGAACTGATTGCCCGGCGTTGGGTCCTCATGTGCATACAATAACGGGGGAGGGGACACGAATCACTCTGCCAAACACTTGTCACTTGCTTTGCTGCGAGCATCAGCTGCAGGGCTCACCTGATTTCAAGAAGCCATTGGCCAATGGCAGACAACCCCTCTCAGTAAACATGTGGCGGTGTCTCAATCGACCCGAATTCCGTAATGGTTTTCGCAGATGCGTTTCTACCCCTGGTCTTAACTGAACGGTTTCTTTTCGCAGACTTGACTCCTCAACAACGTGATCAATCACGTCCGAATATGGGCGCAAGGATGTATGGAACATTTGTAACAGATAACGGATTGAAGTTTGACGCTTGTGATTAGGTCTGTCAGGTGCAATGGTTTCGTATTCGTTGTTGCAAAAGTAAGATTGTAGTTCAACTGCCTTGACGAAACATGCGCAGACGTACCCTATACCTACTGACGGCGAAAAAAAAAAAGCCCAGGTCTCGTCTCCGAAATATGCGACCTCTGGTGCTTGTAGATACAGTTGGAATTTGAGGCTGGTGAAGTCGCAAGTTTTCGTCACGTCACATTATTACTAGAAATTGAGATTGAGATGATCATGATATTCATTTGAAGCTACTGCGAAAGGCAGAGACCTCAGCCTAAATACTATTTCTACACGACATTGCATGCTCGCGACCACAATTCTCATCCACTGCATCGCTAGCCCCCTTTCGTCAAATCGTAACGTGCCACAGCATACGCGCTGCGCGCAGGGAGCTAGGCCAACGCGATCGTAGGAGAAAGCAGTTTCTTCCAACATCACTATCAATAATTGTCAGCTGGACTGTGTCTCATCTCGTAGATCCAGAAGACAAAAAGATAAAACAAGAGTATTGTTCAGAATATGTAAGAAATTGAATATCAGCTAACCGCCCGATTTAGCCACTCCGGCGAAAGAGGACCATCAGGCAGAATCAATCGCAAATTACCTCATCCTAATACTTGCAGAGTGTGAAAAAATGTCTTGTCGACTTACCTTGATGCTGTCAGAGTCGCGGAGGGTGGCTGCAAAAGCTTTTGCAGTGAAGCAAGAGATGATTGAAGTTGAAAGTGCAGGTCGCTCTGGAAATTTCTTTTGAAGCTCCGGCTTCCATGGATGGTCCGTGCTCTGCAGATTGGGTTCAGAAACCCGGGTGTCGGCAGAAAGTGATTCCGAGAATTTTAGTTAGGGCAAAGGATGATTTTCTGCCCGCACACGCTGCTAGCCGAGCCATCAAAAAAGTCTCTGGCGATTTCAAGGTGTGAGGCTCCAGCAACATCAACTAACGTCACAGCATATCGACACTTGGTATGAACCCACCGATACCCCCGATTGCAGTTGCATTTGAACAATCACTGCACGCGACCTTGAAACTTGCAACTGACCGGATATCCTGCTAGATCACCGTCACAATGGGCGACGCAACTATTGAGGGTTCGAACTGGCGCCTCGTTGAGGTCGGCCGCGTCGTTGTTATCAACGGCGACCACCCCTTCGACGGCCGCCTGGCCACGATTGTCGAGATTATCGACCACAAGCGAGTACGTTTCGGCATCTCTTCCAGTTTCGTGGGCGCAAATGTTGACTCGATATCAGGTTCTCGTTGACGGTCCTTCCTCGAACCCCAAGCTCTCCGTCCCCCGACAAGCCGTCCCCCTCAGCAAGGTTCTCCTGTCCTCTCTCTCCGTTGAGGGCCTGAACCGTGGTTCCCGAACCGGTGCCGTCCGAAAGCTCTGGGAGGAGTCCGAGATCGACAGCAAGTGGGAGCAGACCAACTGGGCCAAGAAGCGCGATCAGATCGAGCGGAGGAAGGGTCTCACCGACTTCGACCGATTCAAGGTTCTCCGACTCAAGAAGCAGCGCCGTTTCGAGGAGCGCAAGGCCCTGGCCAAAATCAAGGCCTCCGCATAAATGGATCATTAACGCTGGAGTCACGGAGGTGCTTTGCAGGCCGGGATTAGATCAAGAGGCACGGAACAGGACGAGGAAACGCATGACGGCGGCATAGAAGCTGCTGGGATTCCCTTTTGCTCCGGTTCTGGAAGGCTGTATGTCGCATTTCGTCGTCATGATGAACGGGGTCAATACGGATTTCCTGAGATCAGGTTGAATTCAAAGCATGAGGAGCATCAAAACTATGGATCGTTGTGAAGTGTAGTCAAAAATATAAAGAAATACCCGCCAAACCTATGACCTTGCAACTTTCCCCGTTTTCCTGCCGTCTTGCAGATGAGTTGCGTCGTTGATCCCCCAGACTTCCGCATGCCCAGAAATCTTGATTACCTAATGGAGTTTAGTTCCCACCTCCCACCAAGCCCTAGAATTTCGCTGTGCGATCTTGAATCACAAAACGACGACGACGACGAGTGATACTTGGCAGCAAACAGAGTACCTGGGACCAACAAAAATGTGAGTACGCAGCTGTAATTTTGAATTTCAGTCCGCCCCGTCCTCGTTTTTGGTGTTGGGGAAGAATTCCGGCCACAAAATCACCGTCAAGGAATTGGTCTGTTACTAACATTCGCACCCACACCAGCAGCAAAAATGTCGAACCCCAGAGTTGAGGAGCTTCCCGACGAGGAGCCTAAGAAGGTCAACGTCCAGGACCACGATGACAGCAGCGACGAGTCCGAGGTCGAGGAGGTCGAGGGAAACCTCCCTGCCGGCTCCTCCGCCGTGATCCACAACCGCAACGAGAAGAAGGCTCGCAAGGCCATCGAGAAGCTGCACCTTACCCGTGTCCCTGGCATCACCCGTGTCACCCTCCGCCGCCCCAAGAACGTGAGTTGGACTGACCCGCGGCAACGGCCGCGGACCTGAGAGAGAGGGCACAATGCTGAACGTCTATCCGCAGATCCTCTTCGTCATCAACAACCCCGAGGTCTACAAGTCCCCCAACAGCAACACCTACATGTGAGTAGCGTCGATACAAGACCACCTGGTACCCCATCTGACTCTGTATAGTGTGTTTGGCGAGGCCAAGATTGAGGACGTCAACGCTGCCGCTCAACAAGCCGCCGCCGCTCAGCTCGCCGCCTCCGGTGCCGAGGACCACTCTGGCCACAACCACGGCGAGCCTAGCAAGGCTGTCGAGGCCGCCGAGGCCAAGAAGGAGGATGACGATGACGACGACGATGATGATGACGACGACTCCGAAAGTGAGGACGAGGAGGATGCCGACGACCTGGAGGACAAAGATATTGAGCTGGTCATGACCCAAGCCAATGTCAGTCGCAAAAAGGCTGTCAAGGCTCTGAAGGAGAACGATAATGATATTGTCAACTCCATCATGGCTTTGAGTATCTAGGCATGACACAAAGGGCTGCATGAGACATTCTACAAAACTGTATTAGTCCTGGGCAAACCGTTCCCGGTCCTCGAAAAGGAGTTGATGCCAATTAATGGAATCAATTGAAGGGAAAAAAACCCCTCCGTCCGTAAATATTGCTCTCCCCCGCCTTTCATCGTCGCCACGCAGTATTCTGGTGTTGCTTGAAGTGAACCCCGATGCTCCAGCTTATTTGATTACTCGTAAACTACGCTGCCTATTTCTTGAACGATTCTGTGGCAATTATCTTGTCTTTTTACGACTTCGTCGTTTCCATCCAGCTCCCCCGCAGACATCCATCGCCCGCTGCCGCCCATTGAGGGGTTCCGAGTGGAGAGCGCCGTTCGCGGATTCCCAGTATGATCACGTGATCTCCTAGCGTCCGGTTGTTCCCTGGCGAAGTTCGGCAAACCCAGTCAATCAACATCAATCAAGATCAATCTCTCCGCTCCCTCCATACCGCAATCCTCTTCAAAATGGCGACTGTAAGTTCAATTCATCAATTGGCGCGTGAAATTGATAATAGACTCCTTCAATCGCTGCGCCGGCCCCCGAACGCGCTCCCGCACGACTCCCGAAGCCATGAGCTAATTTTCTCCTTGCCGACAGCGAAGCGCAGCTCTCAAGCTCGACTGGACCAAGGTCACCAGCTCGCTGGGCCTTCGCGGCCAGACCGTTGCCTCCCTCCAGGCCTTCAAGAAGCGCAACGAGGACGTCCGCCGCAAGCTCCAGGCGCTCTCTGAGCAGCCCACCACCGTCGACTTCGCCGCCTACAAGTCCACCCTCAAGAACCAGGCCGTCGTCGCCGAGATCGAGAAGCGATTCACTGCCTTCAAGCCCGTTACCTACGATGTCTCCCGACAGATCAAGGCCATCGACGCCTTCGAGGCCGAGGCCGTGAAGAACGCCGAGGCTACCAAGCAGGCCGTTGACCTGGAGCTCAAGGACCTCGCCGCCACCCTGAAGAACATTGAGACGGCCCGACCCTTCGAGGACCTCACTGTCGTATGTGCTACCGTGCGTGCTCTGCTTGACGCGATACTCACAATTTCTAGGACGAGGTTGCCGCTGCCGAGAAGTCGATCGACGAGAAGACCGCTCAGCTCGTTTCCAAGGGCCGATGGATGGTGCCGGGTTACAAGGTACGTTGCCCGACTTTAACGAATGCTACTGATTCTAACACACACTACAGGAGAAGTTCGGCGACCTGGCTATGGTTTAATCGACTGGCGACTTCCCTTTTCCGGCTTCGCTTTATGTACTCTAGCATTGTAGATACGAGAACCCGAGGCAGAACCCAGGTTTTCCTCATACCCAATCATCATCTACGAGTTTCCCTCTGTGCTTCAAACCGCCTGTCTCAAACGAATGGCAAATGTTATAATTATGTGATTTTGCGCGGAGGGAAGCAAATGCCGAAGGAACATGGAATGCTGCACTGCCCACTGATGACAGTTGTCAAAACATACCTGATCAAAGCGCCCTCCCATCAAGGGCGATCTCTTTTATCCTAATCGGCCTCTGTGCAGCTATGCCGTAGTCTTCCAAAATGGTCGTCTTCTCAGCAAACACCATTACCTTTGCAACCCGGCCTGGGCAGAGCTCGACGTAGCAGGACAGTCAGCCTATTGCTGTGAGCTAATAGATATGCGTTCTTTGGAACATACCCACGCAACCTATACCATAGAATGATGGCTTTGTTGATATGAAGTCTGGAAAATGAGTTCGACAAAGATCCGCTCGGCCGAGTTGAACATAGCTCCGAATGCCATCCCTGATCGGCGGTTCCGTCGACTCCTCCATCTACCTTGGTACGGGCTCTTCTCTTCAGAAATCCCGACCGGTTGTATTGGAACAGTTCCCTTCTTTCTCAGATCCGTACCTAAGATCAGATCGTATGGAAGGCGATGTCACAAGCATGGCATAATTGAATCCCCGTTGCCAATAAAATTGGCGAATTGCCTACCCTATATACTTACCCCGACAATCCCTTGAATTTCGATGCTGATGGTTCCCGTGCTCAGAGTGAACGATATGCAGCTTGGTCGTAGGGAATTAGATCTGGTAGACCGTGTTTTACTCTAAAAGCGTTTCGTATGTGAGTATCGGCTTTATAGTCCGGCAC
The DNA here is from genome assembly GCA_013756995.1 of Neonectria neomacrospora. Lineage (NCBI taxonomy): Eukaryota > Fungi > Ascomycota > Sordariomycetes > Hypocreales > Nectriaceae > Neonectria > Neonectria neomacrospora. The sequence continues at coordinate 30,499 of JABSTB010000444.1, forward strand.
CGTGAACTAATGATTCACTTGATTCCATACTCTCGGAACGATTGAATGCTAGAAATTCGCAGTCCAACCTAACTCAAACTAAAGAGAGATAACAAGCAGTTCCGTGAGCTAAAGCCTTGTATAACTAGGTTGAGTTTGATTTCAACTACACACACGGATCCCCCGACGGAGGCAAGGGTCAGTCACGTGTGGAGATGTCTTCAGGCTGAATGAGGTCTACGCCCATGTAACTCAGCCATTCTCACCTCACTTATAAACACCGAATTGTCTCAGAACAAGAGTCCAAGAGAACCTCAATACTTCTGGAAAAACTCGCTGCAATTTTTCCCGATGTTCCCCGATCCTGATCTAAAGGCGTGGGCCTTCGAACAGGCGCCTGAGCTGCACCCCGCCTGGCTGGAGTGCGAAGAGGAGTTGAAGCGCCGCGTACCACGAGTGTTCAGCTCGGTCCTCGAAAGACAGCCAATCTACGCCCAAGAGTGTCGTGATTCTCATGCCCAGATGATGGCGCCTGGAGCTCGTGATTACGAGCTATCCCAAGGGGTCGACAAGAAGGAGTTCACTATCCCGTCTTCGGTTGACGGGTTTGAGATTCCTGTTCTTCAACTGGACCTGACTGAACATCAGGGCCAGGAGCCGGAGATAGTCATCATATACTATCACGGTGGCGGTTTACGTGTGGGCGAGGCCGACAGTGAGGAGCTTTCGTGTCGGCATCTCGTCAAGTCTGGCGTGGGCCGAGTCCGTCTCTACTCTATCGGATATCGGCTCATGCCCTCTTGGCCGGCGACCATGTGCGTGTCTGATTCTTTGGATGGGTTCAACGCACTTCGAAGCGAGACTGCGAAGAATATCATCGTGGGAAGCTCAAGTGGCGGGCAAATGGCAACTGCGGTGTCACAAGTGGTATCCAAGAGCACTATTCACGGCGTTTTGCTCCGATGCCCCGTCACAGCCGACGGACTAAGTGGCATCAAATACATCCCGGAGAGACTTCACTGGTACTACACTAGTATGTCGCCCTCGTTCATTACTTTCTTGAACGGTGGCTTGCAAAGAGACATCCCTCGGGACGGCCTTGAGAAGCTTCCCCTGGAAGCCACAGAGGAAGAACTACAGGGCCTCCCACGTACTTGGATCCAGCTAGCAACCAACGATACCTTATACTCAGATGGGCTTTGTTACGCGATGATCTTGAAAGACGCAGGAGTGGAGGTTGAAGTGGAATTCGAGAAGGGATGGCCACATACGTTTTGGTTGAAGGCACCTCAGTTGCCTCAGGCACTGGAAGCCGAGAAGAAGATGGTTGACGGGTTGAGATGGGTTCTACGATGATGCGAGGCTTAGAGATGATGAAAGCATAACTTTTGTTTGTTTAATCTGACCTCGCTATCTCTCTCCAATTTTGCTCAGCAGTTGTCGTGGATATTCCAGCCAATAGATGTGGGACAGCGAGAAGTCGACTTGGACACGCCCACAGATTCTCCATGTCGGTATCAAGCCCAAGGGAGTACTGGTTTACCAACCGCGGTTGCATGGTGAAACACCCGAAACGCCCCAGCCTGACTTAAGACATCCCTTTGAAGAGCCGATTTCTTTCTCAGCCTTAGACCCCTTCTTTCCATAGGATGCTGCTGGCGAAGCAGAACCAGCTGGACCATTTTCGGTGGGACCATCAAGCTCCTCATCAGAAGTGTCCCATGAAGCCCATTTGACTGTGCGGGTTTGTGTGCGCTTAGCCTTGCTTTTGATACCAGCCCCATTCTGGTCTGAAGTGGCCGCTGCAGCACCGCCCCACGATCTCATACCGCTGTTCCAATCCTCGCGTGCCTTGGAGTTCTTGACTTGGGTCTGGTAGTCCGAGAAAGCGTCCTCACTGACGGTATCCCAGGGGTCTTTTGGGGTTGGAGGCGTTTGTGGAGTGGGTGGGCGGTTGGTCTGGGTAGGAGAACGGCGATTCCAGTCCGGCAACTTGTACCCCGGCTTGATCGAACTCGCCTTGTCGGTCGACGGAATTGGTCCACCGAAAAGACGGGAGGTATTGGAACCGCCATCGGCCTTGAGTCCCTGCTTGCTGGCCACAGTACGGACGAAGGCCTTGAACTCGTTGATAAGCTCGTCGATAAGCTCGTCGAGTTTGTTTTGGAGGGCGGACTCGTCGTTCTGAGAGTTCTTGTTCTTGAGCGACTTGACCGAGTCTTTGTTGTCTGGGAAGTCCTGGATGCCAATCGCCTCGCCGAGCGTCTGCACGTCTTCGTGCCAAGAAATAAGAGTGCGGATGGAATGTTCCGCTTGGACAGGCATGATGGCAGTGAAAAGCACTTGTGTGCGCTCACTTTTGTCCAGAGTTTGCCACATTTGGCTCGATAGGCGACAAAGGACGTCTCCGATGTTCTTGCAAAAAGACTTAATCTGCTGAAGACTAAGATTGCCCTCCTCGGTATCATCGGTGAGGAGTGTAGCCACGACATAGCCCTGGGAAGAGTTAGCGCTGTTTGTTGATCCAAGTAAATATGCGTGATGGCTGTAGATGGATGTAGCCAGAACAAGGAACAAGTACATACCTCACCGCCGGGTGCAGCAACGCAAAGACGAAGAGACTCGCCATTTGTGCCATTGATGAAGGCCACGTGAGATGGGATCGTGTCACAAATAGGGGGGAAGTGCATGGCAGTCCGGAGGGCTAGGCTGGCCCGAGAGTCCTCCCAAGACGATCCGAGGGCCCGGTATAGGGCGGGGTTGGTCTCTGAAAGACACTTGGAGGAGGCAGGCATGGCCTCTGAACAACGCTGGGGAAGATAGGGATTCATCTTGGAAGCTGGCGAATCTCTGTGATGCAAACAATGAAGAACGAGGGCCCTGTATGGGAGGTTGTTGTTCAACCTATGTGCGAGACAAGCAAGTTGAAAACGCATGTAACTCCTGTTGGGCAAGTTCAACAAAGAAGGTTGGAGGTCGGGAGGAGAGAGTCTAAGCTCGGTAGATGCCCAGCGTAAAGGAGGAGAAAAGAAAGAAAAGAAGCCAGAGATCGAAGATGCGGTCGATCTTTAATATGCATTTTCTGGAGACGGTGAATCACCTGGGAGCCCTAAGGGTGTGTGTGCTTCACTTTAGGAGGTTACTCTGATCCATTGATGAAATATTTGCCTTATGGTTTCTCATCAAGCAGACAAAGAGCGACTGAATCAGTTTGAGCACGCAAGCTTTGGCGATGACAAGGTGTTAGTATGCGGTACGTGCTTGTGCGTGTTTGCTATGGTATGTACACCATGACTTGATGCATCTTAAAAGCAAGCAGCCGATAATCATGAGACTGCTGTCCGAGCTCACTTGGTCTATTTAGTTCCGAATCAGAGCATTGGTGGAGACACTCGCACCAAGAGGTTGAGATTTGGACCGAATCAGTGTACTGGAAGGGGGTATGAGAGTCACTCATCAAAATCCGACAGACTTCTCATTCACTAAAGCTTCCAATTCTAAGAATGAACACCTGCGATAACCTGCAAAGTCCTCCAAGGACGAATATTATCAACTCATGCGGATACAAAACCGGCCCTCAACTCCCACGGCGATGCTCATGCTTGCTTGTCTTGAGGTCGTCGAATTTGGTTTCTTGTTATGATTTCTTGGGTTCTTCATTGCTGAGCGTACTTTACGGTCCATTCCCTGGCAGTTGCAATAGCGGCCTGCTCATCCTCCTTCCAGCTTTTGGCAACGTCGGCGGCGAGGGGATCGTCAGGGTTCGGGGCACCAAGAAGGGCCTGAATCGAGAGGAGAATGGTTCGGATCTGGAGGGCGGGCGACCAGTTGTCTATAGTCATCCATCAGCATCTGTACGTTGCGATGCCGAGTCTCGGTCATGGAACCTACTCTTCAGGACATCCAGACAGATACGGCCCAGCTTATCGACGTTAGGGTGGAAGATCTTGGTGAGGAAGCGAATCTTGGGAGGAGTCATGGGGTAGTCGTCGGGGAGGAACAGCTCGAGCTTGAAGACGCCGCCTAGGAAGATCAGTCTTGGGAGGGCAGTGATGATGCGGGCCGGGTTGCGAACCTTCGTATGGCGACTGAGCCGGGCCGTGAATCTCGACATCGAAGTAGCGCAGGTTCTCCTCGTGGGGGATGGCACTGATACCGGGAACACTGCGAAACCGACGTCTGTTAGAAGGAGGGGTCTTGGTTCGAAGCCCTTGGCAAGACGACTTACGGCTCGGCCATGAGCCGCTCCGTCTCTTTGATGATGCGCTTTGGAAGAGCCATCGCGACGATACGATGAGACAGTCGGAGTTGACGGGAAGGCGGAGTTAATGCGGAAAGTATCACAAGCAACCCACGAGGCGCAGGCTGGTAGTCTAAGGCGTGCAAGTAGCTGGAAGTTGTTCCCGTTGAAACAGGGCGGGGCAATATGGACAAAGTCAAGTCTGCAAGGTGCCGCCGTGGGGCAGAGTAGTTGCGGTTGGGAGGGCGACAAGCGGACGGAGTAGACGCGGTTCGTGCGAGATTCAGACGAGACAAGAGAAAATCAAGCCAGGATCGCGAGACGACAAGAGGATGGAGAAATAGCGGCTTGAAGTGGTGGTGGGATGTTGGAAGGCGGAATTTCCATGTTTCGCCTTGTCACGGTATGCGCCCGATAAGGCCGCGGCAGGTTCCGTGCCATGGCCATGATGGCGGGGGAGGTACCACCCCACCTAAATTGGCAGGGGTGGTACTCTGCACTCATCACCTGGCTGGTAGCCTGGTACCTCGCAGTAGCACCTGGAAGCCGGGCGCATCCATCGGCTGATCCTGGCACCTGGATAGGAGATTGCCAGCCTGAGGTACCGAAGGTAGCTCAAGCTTCACATCGCGACCTCATCCATTTCAAGCTGACCCATCCGTACCCGCAACACAGCCCCGGGCGAATCGTCGCTGCACCGGGATAATAGCTTGGAAGCCTTTCTGAGATGACCAGATAGCTCCGGGCCCTTCAATGGCCACGCGCCCTCCATCATAGCTCCTGGAAATTCTCATCAGACATCGCATGAGCTTCGACATGACGATTGACGAGCATCGCGACAGCTCCTTGTCACGGCCGTCACCATGTCCCCCTCTGTCCAACCCTCCGACCAGCCCAAAAAAGGCAAGGCTATCAAGTCTGCTCTAGACAGTGAAAGCTTCGAGGTCGATGGCACCATCCATGTTGAGGGCATTGTCGGCTCAGCCACCATCGCCCCGTCAGGGCGAGATGTCGCCTTAGCTTCGTCAGTTACACCCGCCCGGTAGATATCTCACCGAGTCCCCTAGCTGACATTTCACAGACCCGATGGACTTGCCATCATCGACTTGGACTCTCCGTATAGTCCGCCTAGACGGCTTCGGAGTCACGGTATGCCATGGCTTGTCGTTGATGTACAATGGTCTCCTTTCGCCGCCCGCGACTACTGGATCGTGTCTACAGCCAACCACCGTGCTCTCGTTTGGAACCTCAACTCCAGGGAGGAGTCGAGTGCAGGTGCCATCGAGCATTCTTTGCAAGGCCACAGCCGTGCCATCACCGACGTTAACTGGTCCGCTCACCATCCCGACTTCCTGGCTACTTGCTCCGTGGATGGCTACGTTCATTCGTGGGATCTCCGAAGGCCACGGCAGCCTGTTCTCACCTTCTGTGATTGGTCTGCTGGAGCGTCTCAAGTCAAATACAACCGTCAGGCCTCTCATATCCTTGCTTCCGCTCATGACCAGTTCCTGCATATCTGGGATGAGCGGAGGACATCTCAGCCCCTCAGAACCATCAAAGCACACAACTCCAAGATCTACGGCTTAGACTGGAACCGCACCCGATCAACCGTGATTGCGTCGTGTTCCATTGATAAGAGCATCAAGTTTTGGGACTATAGCGACGAAGGCGACCAACCAGAACATGTCATCAACACCGGGTTTCCAGTGTGGAGGGCACGACACACTCCTTTTGGGGAGGGAATTCTTGCTATGCCACAGAACGAACCCGGTGATCTTTATCTGTACGATGTGAGAAGACCCCAAGGATCATATATTAGTGCATCTACCGACCCGGTCGTTGTGTTCCCTGGCCACGGAGACCACAAAGCTAAGGAGTTCCTTTGGAGAAGCCGTGGCGGCATCACAGATGAAGGCATCGATCAACGCGAATTCCAACTTGTGTCCTGGGGCACGGACAACGAACTGAGGCTACAGGGCGCCGATGCCCATGTTCTCTCTGCTGTCGGCCATGCCCGAGGCAAGCATGTGACGGACTGCATCAATCTGACTCGCAAGGGTGCCACCTACAAGACCTTTCGTACCGTGGACGACAGCTCCAATCGCGATCGGAAAGCGGCAACAATGAGCGACCACAGACCCGGTGCTCCGCCCAGCAACTACAAGCAGAGCGCTCTCACCATTGGTATGCGCTCTGCTGCAACCTCGAACCATCGTATGGGCGTGGCTTGGCGAGGCCCATCGATGAAGGCCAAGGTTGGCATGGGGAAGGCCATGGATCGAAACCAGTCGCAAATTGGCTGGATGAAGGGTATCACCATGACAAAGAGGAAGTCTTCAGGAGATACGAAGCGACATCCATCCAAGGACTCGGGAATTTTCGGCCACGGCTACCCAGATGATGAATGGGGCGAGCCTGATACTATCCAAGAGGAGCTCCTGCGCATCAGCCATCAACTTCCTAAAGTCAAGTGGGAGAACATTGACATGGATAATTTGACCCTAAAAGCGTCGCTCAATGGACCATGGGGAGCCCATGGGGAAACGATCTTTGTCAAGGTCAAAATCGACGTCCCTACCAGTTACCCCAAGGGAAAGGCACCGAAATTCGAGATTTACAAGACGTCCTTCATGCCAACAAGAGTGCACAAAAAGCTCGAGCGCGAAATCCACCAACTCGCTGACCAATTTTTGCAGAGGAAGCAAAATTGTTTGGAAGTGGCGTTCACCTATCTTCTGGGCGAGGTTGATCTCGAAAGCAGTACAACCTTCTTCAAGAACGTTCGAGATCTGGATGACGACCTCGATGCGTTGGCCGATGAAAGTTCGAGTGAATCAGACGAGGACATTCCGGCAGGCGGCTCGGCTTCAATGTCCCAGGAACTCATTCCGCACACTGATATAGAAACCGCCCTTGCCCCTCCAAACCGAACCATAATACCACCGCCACCTAGGACGTGCGGTGCTCGATTTTCCCACAACGGTCGGCTCGTCTGCTTCTTCCCTACTAAAGAAGAAAAGGCGAGGGCGCTGTTTACCACAACCTTGGATGCATATAGGGAACGCCCCAAGGGAGAACCTTTCTTTGCAGGCTTTGGCAGGATTGCCCATGAGCTCGCCCCTCGACAACGGTTTATGGGCGAAGATGGTTCAGGTTCTGATGGCGAATCCGACTCAGATGGCTCTCGCTCGTCCTCTTCATCATCCAGCGACTCCGAGTCGACGTCGATGCACAAGATCAGCCTTTGGTATCATCCTAGTCGCCAATTTAGGAAGACATGGAGTGAGGACCGGTCCATTCGGTCTAGCGGTGGAGGAACCGGAGCAGGCACAGGTACGGGCACCGGTACTAGCCGTCGTCGACCTGGACGGCCAAGAAACCTGATATCGATGCATGATCTACGGGCCCTTCTCCCGTCTAAGGAGGAGTTTGCACAGGAGTATGCCATCTTTGGCGACGGTGCCGAAGTCTGTGAACACAACGCGAACGTCGCCGAGAAACATGGCGCCAAGGATCTGGCCCATGTTTGGCGGTACCTGGGGCTCTTGCTGAAGAAGGGAATCCCGCTTGAATTCCTTGCGCATACCCAGCGGCGCGACTCTATTTTGGTTATTGCGCACGACGTGGTAGCCAGGTGTGGGAGGGAACCGATTCTTCCAGAGGCTGTTGAAAAGAACGGCAGTCTCTCAGGAAGAGTCAAATGGGGTAACCACCCGCTTGCCAAAGATTTCATCATGGATCTGTTTGACTACTTTGAGAGAATCGCCGACATTCAAATGCTGGCTATGCTTTCGTGTATATTCGGCGACTCCTCTGCCGAGGACAGTGTTGCCTACTTCGAATCCCACCTGCCTCAGCCTGATACACCGCTCCCGCTGAAAGCACCGTCGTTTTCCCTGGATTACTTCCCAACAGACGCCTCATTGTGGAACATTTACGGTCGAAGCTACACTAATTCTGCTGCTACGACCCCAATGACTATGCATACGCCTCATTATGCGGGATCTCAAGCTTCCGACGAAGGGCTGTGGAGCGGCGACCCGGCGTCCAACTCTTATTCTTGCGGGGAGACGCCCCCTAACAAGTTCAAGGGCTATCTCGGAGAGCTTGAACCGCCTCCGAGTGTGTCCACATCCCCCAATACCCGGTTTGTCCAGCGGGCGAACTCAGGCTTGGCATCGGCATTTGCGGCAGGCCTACCGCGGTCCTTTACTGCAGCGAGCTCATCATCTCCACCAGGACAGGGGAGGAAGAAGCCAAGCCCTTCCGAAACTGCCCTGAGCAGTCTTGCCCCAAGCATGGGTAATGTCACGTGGAGTGCCTCGACGGCGATGGATTCCAGTGGCGGCAGAACGTCTCTATCCGATGATGAATACCGGAGAGATGATTTCTTGCCCTTGGTGCCAGTGAGCGTTGCGGTGAACATGGAGGATCAGACAATCTTTGACGACGACGGGTGGCTAAGCATGCCCTTACTTGAGCCAAGCAGAGCGGATATCTACGCCAACTACCGATATGCATATGCCGAGATGCTCCAAATGTGGAACCAGCCTCTGGCACGACTGGAGATTATGAAGTTTAACGTCCTTAAGGAGGACATGACCAACGGGCACCTTGATGGTAGCTCCATGACCATACACGACGGAGCGAGCGGTAATGGACCTAGCCATCACGCGAGCTCCTCCCCTATCGCGATGGGGAAGCGGGACCAGCTCCAGGCTCTGCTGGCCTCGGGCCGCGGCATCGACGTCACGGGAGTCTGCCGGATCCACGAAACGCAACTCGAGCCTCTCCGCTATACGTCTACAGACTCGATAGTTGGCGGAGCTGTGGGAACGTGCGACCGATGCCATCGCATGCAGAGCCAGCTTCGGTGCGTGTACTGCCTCGAGCCGGTCGATGCCCTGTTTCCCCCTTGCTTGGCATGCGGTTGTGCTAGTCACGAGGCGTGTCTTGCAGAATGGCACGCGGCTGGAGAAACGCTTTGTCCGGCAGGCGACGAGTGCAACTGCGTTGAAGAGGCTGCGGACGGCCAGGTTGAATCGTGGGCCGCTCTTCAGGGGGCCATGCTGAAAGGCCAGAGACATCTTCCGATGTTGCCCGGACCAGCCCTGGGCAGCGACGACGACTCGAAGGCGACTAGCGGATGGGAGAGAGTCGAGCCAAATGGACCAAGCCGGATGCAAGGGCTGTCGGCTGCCAGCATCAGCTTAGGGAGCCGACTCAAAAAGTCGGCTGGGGAGTGGTCGCGGTCTTCAAGTTTAAGGAAGACGGACAGGGGCCGCTTATAATTTGGTGACCAACTTTGCTGTACTTTTGGTCACCGTGTGTTTCGTACATTGAATCTGGTGCATCGGTTGTTGGATCTGGGAGGCGGCACCTTTTTTTGTTTTGGATGTTTCAGTTTGTTTGAGTAACTTACTATTTCGATCGGAACCACATGTGTCACTTGGAGAACTTCACAACAGCTAATAGACGGGTTCTGCGATAGTAGACCGAGAATGGCTTTGTAGGGGGTGTCTTTCCTAACCCTGGATTATCCAAAGACCATCTAATTCACTACACCTGTGTAAGTGACGCCTCTGAACCCAACTCTGACAGCGTGATCCATGAAGATCAACCTCAAATCATCGTTTCTTATCCAGGTTGATGACGGTTTGTCCAGTGGCCAGCTTCTCCAGGTTCTTCAGCAGCAGATCTGAGAGGTTATCCCAGTACTTTGATGACATCCAGGCAATGTGTGGTGTGATGAAGATATTGGGGGCCTTCCACAGCGGGTGCCCCTTGGGAAGTGGTTCTGGATCCGTCACGTCGATGGCCGCGCCGCTGATGAGGCCGGATTCAAGGGCGTGCACGAGGGCGGCGTCGTCGACGATGGCTCCACGGGCAATGTTGGATAGGAAGGTCTTGTTGCGGTTGCGGCTGAGGATCTCAAATTGCTCACGGCCGAAGAGCCCGCGGGTGTCGTCATTGAGCGGCAGCGACACGACCAGCAGGTCCAGGTCCTGAGCGAGGAAGTCGTTGATGGCGTCCGGCGAGGCGCCCGAGAACCACCGGGCCGGGATCAAGCCGTCCGGGTCGCCGGTGCCGGGGACGCAGTAGGTGTCGTCGCGGCGGGACTCGGGGGTGAGGCGCTCGCGGTGCGTGTAGGCGAAGACCTCCATGCCGAGGGCCTGGCCGAGACGGGCGCACTGTCTCCCGATTCCGCCGTAGCCCAGGATGCCCCTGAGTTTCTGTGAGTTGAGTGGCGGGGAGGACGGGAGAGGGCTTCACGCGTACATTCTGCGGTTGGTGGAGACGTTTACTTCCATCTCGAGCCTGGGCCGCCAGAGCTCTTGCTTCTGCTGGTCGGCGTAGACCTGGAAGTGGTGTTCATGGGACAGCCAAGAGCCGATGACCCACTCGGCGATTTGGGGTCTGATTAGCTGGTTAACGGGCGGTCCTTTGTATATACGATATGCATCGAGGCTATGAAGGGTGCGAAAACGTACGGTTGACACCCGCTTGCGTTGCTAAAGATGACATCGGGATCCAGATACTTGGGATGCTTCGTCCAGGCGTCGGTGCCAGCCGAGGCGGTCTGGAAGAACCACACGTTGGGGATGACGTCGGGCGTGGGCACGTGGTAGATGCACATCATGGTGACGCCGTCCCATTGCTCGGCGGTGAGATGATCCGGCGGGAGGAGCTGGCCGTTGTGTACGGGCGTCTCGACCCAGCGGACTTGGAGGTTGGGGAACTTGGACTGGACGCCCTGGAGGAACTGCGGCGGAGGCTGGCTGGGTAGGTAGACGAGGAGGACGTCACCCTTGAAAGCGTTGGCCATGATGTTTGCGGGTTTCGGAAGAGGGGAGTTGTTCTGGTGTTTTGTTGGCGGTGATGGCGGTGGTGGTGTTCGTGATGGTGTTGAGAACAGCCGTCGAGATGCAGTGGGTATGGATACTCCAGCTGGATAAGGTATGTGGCGGAGATGCGTCACAGCGAATCTAGCCGCGGAACTACGGGCACTGGCAACAGCGAAGGCGGAAGTCTTGAAACCACACGCTATCAGCGGCATGGCCATACGACAACAATATGAAGTCTTACAACCAACTGCCTGGTTCTAAAGAGAGAGAGGGGAACCATTCCCCCTCCCCCCCCGCTGCTAAAGATACCTAAAGACGCGATCCAGCTAGTGTGTGTTAAAAAGGTGGGAAAAAGGGCCCACCCAACGCCACGATTTGCGCCCTTTGCGCGGAGATGCTGTCAAGTTGAGTTCCGGGAACAACCATGTGGCTTTGTTATCTGTCGACTGGCTTCATAACCTAGAGAGCCATGGCGCTATTTTCATACATCCGTCTTAGCCAGGCACCAACCCAGACAACGTTCAACAGCTACTTTCATGAGGCACACCTGGTTATTAAACATTATTTATTGGGGTGCGATGATCTACAGCATCATCTACGTAGGTGTTTGTGTCAATAGCAAAATATCGCCAGTCTCGGCATACCTGAAGACCTGATCGATAGCCAAAGCAAGGTGGTGTAAGTCTCGTCAAGTTGTCAATCTCAATAACAAAATGCGTCCCAACTCATAGCAAGTGTTGTCGAGTTGTCCAAGCTAAGAAAAAAAGCAACAACAAGAAAACACAGTCTCCAATCCGTGGCCAGTTTCGGAATGCCTGCAAGTCTCATCGACGGGTTGCCAATGCCGCGAGGCACATCCGGTTGACCGTCTCAAAACAAAACAATAAGAACAAATTGCTTAGCAGCTCCGTAGCAAGCCCGTAAATAGGGAGGTGGAGCGCTCGTCCTTTCGTGGAGTTGTTGTTATCGATCTCCAACGTCAAGAACCTGTTGACCCAGCTGTCAGGTCTCACTCTTTTCGCACCAGCAAGCAATAATCAATACTCTGTTGTACATCCATCTCATCCCCGTCACTTAGGCGGCCGGGGCATGACCGCCCTCGAGGAGAAGAGGCGAGTCTCACCCTGCGGTGGAAACGATGTGATGACGAGACATAAAGGTCTTGCTGTCGTTCCACGTCAAGCGTGTCATCTGCCACAGGCGGCGGATCTGAGCCATCGAATCCCATATGGTACCCTGGTCGTCCTCGTACGAAATGACCTCTTCCCAGGCGTGGTGAGCCTCGTTTTCCGGAGCTTTGTCCTCAGGCCTGATGATCCAAACCCGCACGACGAGTTCTGGGAAGCGTGTGTAAGCATCCGTAACCGTCTTGATCTGGTCGACAACCTCGTGATACGCCAGAGGAGAAAACTCGACGCGCTGCGTGGCCGTGTAGTAGCGGAATCCGGCCCATTGGCCGCCAGCTGAGGTGTCGTTCTGGGAATAGCCGTAGAGGCCGATCCGAGGAAGGAATTGCCGCCAGGAGACCGGGGGCGGGCAGGCTGCGTATTGGCGCATGTACCATTGCCTGTATGCTAGCTTATCTTCGTAAGCAAGCTGTACGGTATAGCAACCCAGGTCGTATTTGTCCTTCACTGGCCACTTCAGGCCCGTGTCTGCCAAGGAGATGATGCCCTTGTCTCGGAAGAACTGGGTTGCTTCGTGTCTGTACTCGAGGCTGTTGAACCACTTCCATAGACAGTCCTCCGGCTGCTCGCCGACGATGCCAGGCTCGTGCATCTGGTAGCCGTTGATGTACCAATATTCGCCGCTATGGTCGGCCGTCAGCGTGTATTCGCAAAGATTTGGGAACAGCTTGAGGTCGAACTCGCCCAACGCCTCCGTGTTGTAGCGGAAGCCCGTGGTTGCGGGCACACTGTCAGGAGCATGCGATGCCGAAATCACCTTGTGGAAGGGGAAGTTCTGCAGATCACGACCTGGTATGGCCATGATGGTCGGAAATCCGAGTTTGAAGGTGAGAAAAGTGTCGCGGACTGGGTCCATCCGGATGTTGCGCATCTCGACCATGTTGCGAAAGCGGGTGGTATGGTCCCGTAAGACAAGAGAGCGAGACTCCCGGTGGACCAGGGAGATGTCGTGGGCATAGTTTTTGGAAGGGCCCTGGCCCTCTGCTCCAAAGGCAACGAAGTTGGCCGTGGTGGGATGAATAACTTCCTTCCAGATCATGTTCCGGATTTCACCTGGGAGGTCTGGGAACTTCGGGAAGCCGGTGCGAGGTCTGGCTACCTCGGAAGATGGGCCTCCGTTGGAAGGCTCATCCGGTCGTTTATCTGCGTCGGATGGTTCGTCCATCTTTGGCCGATGGATTGGCCGAAGCCTGAGTTGATATGCCAGTCGGTATTGACACTTGGGCGTTAAGACGGTGGGTTCAGTCTTGATAGTCAGGAATTGGTGTCGATCTGTGAGATCAAGGTCGATGGAATGTCGGGTTGAGTCTCGATAGATGAGAGTTGGTGTTGATCTGGATGATAGAGGTTGATGAAATGTCGGGTTGAGGTTGATGGGAAGAAGGACAAAAGGGAGTCAATTTCAGGAGTGTTTGTATCCCGAAATTTCCAGTGACCATTCTTATTGATGCTCATGTTATCGAATACGTCTTTTCACAAACACGCGAATACAGCCGCGTTCTACGAATACATCTTATATCCTACCGTACGTGCAGTCTCAAGTGAACACGGTTAATCGCACCTTGACTCAGCGCCAACCAGACCACGTGCGTAACCCAGCCGGAAAGAAGACGAGTATCGATCATATCACAGGGACAGGCTGGACCTGCATGAGAAGATTTCAAAACATGTCCCTCACTGAAACTATGTGTCGACCCAGCACGGCCGAACGAGCCGGTGTTCGGCAATACGCGTCAAGGCCGCGGTTCACCATGTAAGACTTGTCACGATGTGAACAAAAGGAACAGGGAAGACAGAGGTGATCAAATTGGCCAGGTAGCTAGTGTCGGCTGTTATGACTAGTTGTGACAGCTCTTGTTCATATGTACGTAATCTTGGCCATATACGTTAACTCCCCAGTTACCTTGCCGTTCTCTATACATCCGCGAAATAGCCTAGGCTCGCTTGAAGCTTTGTATAGTTATGGCCAACTACTTGCAGTCTTTTGGTAGCCCAGCACTATATGTCGGCACATCACAGAAACCGTCCCAGGGCAACTCTTGATCGCGTGGGATATTGAGGAGGTCGACCCTCGTTAAGCCTATCGTTCAATTCGTTCTCGTTTACTCTTAACTCCTAAATCTTGGTACAATAGGCCCATGCCCAAGAGGCTGGTTCTCTCGAAATAGAGCCGCCCATCATTGAAGATCCACACTATAAGTCAATACATATCAAACAGAGCCCTTCCGCTCTAGAGTCCACACCATATCGTCCTTAACTCGTACATGAGCTCGTAGGCATTCTCAACTTCAACCGTGAAGCTAGTGCAATTTATATAGGCTTTGGTTGAGATGTTGATTCCAGAATGCTTTCCGCGTAAGCCTCGATATCTTCGAGGCCCGGTTCCAACGGAGGCTTTGTTGTAAGTACCCCATTGCCGTTGTCTTGCTTGGCGCTTTTGCTGTCGCAGCATGATCTCGGAGTTTTTGGAAACGAAGCAGCCGAAATAGAGGCTGCGTCCCAGCGAATCGTCTCTGGTCAGATGTCTCGGATATCCGGTTGACGCTCAGCTCGATCGACGGCCGTCTGCTTGGTCTCGTGGCTTCACTTCGGTCCCCGCACGTGACGCCTGACTTCCCAACCGGAATCGCTCCATCCCTCCCACTGTAAATCGAATGTCAGAATCCTTTCCACCAACACCCATCTCATCCTGTTCTCGCATGTCCGATTGCCCTTGGCCTTTTCCTCGTCCACGTGCCACGGAAGTATCCGCACCCACGCTTTGCCGTCTGTGGGTGCCTCGTATTTGCCGTCGAGAAACATAACCTTGGATACCATCTTGCTGCGTCCCTGGTTGAGCTCGTGACAGTCCACCTTCCCACACCGGCCCTCGTTCAAAACCGCCCTGGCTTCGGGGTCGTTCAGGTCCAGTGGCGCCATCTCAATGATGTTCTCGTCGACCCAGTATCTGAATTGCCTCGCGAGCTCCTTAAGTCGCATTTCATACGATGCCTTCGTGTCCACGTGAATCATCCATGCCGGGTCGATTTCCCCAACCTTGACGATCCATAAGTCCTCCAGATTCGGAAACCAAAACCTGTCGAATTCGATTTTACCAAAGTCTCGTTGGCGATAACATGCTGAAAGGTAGACCGAGTAGTGGTAGGGTCCATCCACTCGCCCGTCATCAGGGAAGCAGTCCCAGTACGCCAACCTCTTTACCCGTGTCGCCACGCCCTCGAGGAAGGGATCCGGAGCTTGATCTGAGATCTTGTGATCGCAGACGAGGATGTCTCTGGAGAAGTCAAAATAGGATCCGAAGCCGATCGGATCGTACCCTTGGCGGGTCTCCGTTCGGGCCTCTACGTTCAGTTGAGTGACGCTAGGCAAGGGATAGGACCGGTGGTTCTGAACTAGGTCACCAAACAAGACGACCCGGGGCTCGACAGCGCGGGACCATATCTTGAGCCGCAATTCCGTGGGAAGTGAGCCAAAGTTGGCTATTGACGAGGATGTGGAAGATGACGGGTCCTCGGTGCCGTTTGAGAGGAGGGATCGTATAGGAATCATCTTTCAGTGATTGTGTACAGATTGATGTCAAGCAGTGGAGGTAACGAGAGATTCTCGAGGCGTTTGTAATTAGGCAAAAAGTCCAGGGCGGCGGTTTTAATCCCACTTTGGCCTGTAAATTGTCGAGCAGGGGTTTTGACGAGGACGGAAACGGTGTCATACATGTTGGGGGGACGGCCGTTTGCGGCAGTCCCGGGGCGGGGAAAATAATGATCCCCTTGAAGCCATCGTGGGACGGTGGTGTTGATACTGTGCCACAGCCACCCAGAACCGGGATGGTTCACCGACACCGCTTCTAGCGGTTCGATAGCGGCAGCATTGCATGGCCGGTCTTGTTCCCTCGGTCAGTCAACCAATCATGACGCTTTCCAAGTGAGGAAGTAGTGATGAGACCAGGGTGAGCCGCAGATGGTGCAAGATGTCCAATGGACGATCACACGCAAGTATCGGGTATTTCGCGCCTCTTGGCCTCTTAGCCTCCTAGCTCGTGCAAAAAGCAAAGCCCGCCGAACGCCACAACGGGACCCAGTGGTCCAGGAAAGGCCCGGACTTGGAGATGGCGCCGGTCTCAGTGTCGACGTGCCCGTATCTCGCCCTCGTGACGGCATAGGGTCGATGGAGAGCTGAATTCGTAGCGATATGAAACTCTGTCTCCGTCAAGGGCCCACCGGTGCGGGATTGCAAAAGACGTCTTCCTAGAGAATGGTCTGATGTGATAGAAAAGTTGGCAGGCCATCCTAGACTGTGGCTGCATGGGGATACGCGCCTGCGGCCCCAGACGAACGAGCACGGTGGGAGCAGCAGCAGCAGAGGCGAACGTGCTGCCAGGACGGAGAGGGCAAGTATCAGGGCGGAGGCTGGCACGGAGTACTACGTACTTGGCGCACGCGGGCGGCAGGCCCCCGGTGGCGCTGGGGAGCCGGGGTCAGCGAGTGCTGGGGAATGGGGAATGGCGACTGGGGATTCCTCCCGCGTTCAAAGGGTACCGTGTTATCATGTCTCGGGACCGTTCGCATCCATGGACTAGGTAGAGACGAAAGACCATGGGACCATGGCATGCTGGAATCAGGAGCCTGGAGAAGATGTCATGCCGGGTCCAACAGCTGCGAACGCAGAGGGCGCAAGGCTTGTGAGACCCGTCAGACTTGTGATGCAGCAATCACAAGACCTCTCGGTGGGACGGGGACGGGACGGGTTGGGGTGCCTGTCTTGCGGTCGAAGTGAGGCGGAAGGGCTTCAAGGGATGCGGGTAGCCCCGCGAGTGGAGCTTGCCAGCTCGAGGCGGGAGGGTACGCGATTGGTGCCGCCTGACCGGTTCCGGGACAATGCCAATCCAAGCACGAACTCCAATTCCAAAAGGCGTGTGATTGGTAGGCAGATCTGGGTTTGACAGCCTTGGAATTTATCGAGATCGGGGCCGGGCCAGGCTGAGAAAGGATGCGGTCAACCGAACAAACGCCAACCGTCAGCCGTCAGCTGTCAACCGTCAGCCGTCAACTGTCCCGTCAACCCGCGGAAACCCCAGCACAGACACGGAACGACCCACCGCTCGATGCAAAGAGCATGCATAAGTAAGAAAATGCCGGGCCCCGGAACCAGGTAGGTCTTGCAAACCTTGAGCTGTTGGGATCCGGGGGAAACATGGTCGATTGGCTGCAAGGCCAAGGAGGGCTGTCAGAGCCCCGGAGGGTGTGGTGGTATCAGTGTGACAGGTTGACAAGACTGCATGGCATTCCTCGATGCTCTAGGCCTCGGATAAGACGATGGCCAGCGATGGAGATGGCGGTCGCCCTTCGCAGCGCCAAGGCGGGCTGATCAACAGACGGGTCGTTCACAAAAGTCCCAAGGGGGAGGGTCCAGGCCGTTCCAGGTCGATGCCCTCAGAGGGTGTGTCACCAGCCACGAGACTCGAAGACGGCCATCGTTGAGCTGAAAGCGAGTCCACGAGTCCACAAGTCCACGAGTCCACGAGGCCACGGTGCTCTCTCGAATCTGGAGGGGAAGAGAACGGGGCACAGACCTCCAGGGTTTCAGCCATGGCAGCCTGTCAGCCTCTGAAGCCTCCTTGTCGTCATCTGGGATGCATGGTGGTTTGCAAAGCCCAGGTTATTGGCGCACGATGTGATATACATATATATAGGGCAAGGCTCAACAACCTCATGAGCCATGAGGCAGGGCAGACCGGGCCGGCGGGCCTGCCATGCGTGCGCGGCTACGTGCGTCGTAGTGCACTTCGTACCGAGTAAGGGAGTTAGTTACTGTGGGGGATCGAGCCATCCAATGCCACGGTGATGGTTGAGTGCGGGTGAAGATGATGCTGAGTGAGGACTTAAAGTGGTGGGCGAGCAAAATGGTGGGCGAGAGGCAGCCAACTGCGAACGCCCCACTAAGAGTCCTTCCACAGAGTTACACAGTTCAAAGTACGGAGTAAGCCGCCATCTCTCTTTTCTCTCAAAGACATCGCATCAGAGTTCACAGAGTTCAATCCCACCCGATCTCGCACAAGCCATGCAGACAGTAAGATGTAGGGGGGGCGCACCGAGGAAGTGCCCCTTCCTTCGTCAACGACGGCGTAAGCACTTCCAATGTGAGTTGTCGGGGATCGATCTGAATTGCTAGACTAACTCATGCCCGAAGAGTATAGCGCCCGACTCTGCGGAAGCTGAGACTCCACTGCGGCGGCGGGCGGAAACGCGCCTGGACGGACGCGCCTACCGTTCTCCCGTCCCCACCGCCGTCTGTAGCTAGATTGCTAGAGCCTAGCGACCCGTCCCCACAGGCGCTGGCCGCGCTGCCATGCCCTGCCCTGTCGGCCTGGGCCACTAATCCAATGGGAGCCTTGGCGACCCACCACCCACTGCAAGTCTGCAACTTGGCACAAAGCATCCTCCGGTCCTCCTCTCGCGTCGGCCGTGTCCCTTTGCATCTACCAGCTCGACGCTTGTCTCGTCGCTCTTCCGCCCGCCGAGCACTCCCGCTGCCGCCGCCGCCGCCGCGCCGAAGGCCTCCCAGGCTCGAGCATGCCCTCGCCCACCGACGACGAGACCTCCTTCCCCTCCCTCAACGGCGCCGCATCCCTCCACGCCTTTGGCCGCTCTCACCTGTCCCCCGATGATGCCTTCGTCTCGCCTCCGCGTCGCCTCCGAAGCGAGCGCAGCAGGAGCCGCAGGCGCAAGCGACCCTGGAAGAAGTTGATGTGGGTAAAGCAGTCATGTGCGTCTCGCCCCGGAACTCTTTCCCTCCGACCGCTGGTATATCTTGGCTCTGAAAGACTGACCTCCGTGTTAGACCCCGACAACTACACCGACCAAGCCACCTTTCTTGAAAACCTCCAGCGAAATCCGCGATTGAAACCATACGATTTTTGGCCCCTCGTCGCCGATTCGACGGTTATCCTGCAGCATGTCTGCTCCGTTATCATCTTCATCGTCTGCTTCGTCGGCATCTTCCAGGAGCGCGTGTCCCCCGTGTCTGTCACGAGCTGGAGCAGCGGCGCCACGTTTGTCGGCTGGATCCTCTGGGAGCGCTGGCTGTCCGAGGCCGAGGACCCGGTCGAGCTGGGAGGCGTAGCTGCCACTGTTACGGGAAGGTCTGGCAGCATGAGGCGGCCGGGACGCGCAGGTAGCATCCGGCGCCCTCCTCCGCTGCGGGTCGAATCTGCGCCGTCGACTGCCGGGCCGTCTGCGGCCCCTTCGGCTGCGAGCTCGACGACCAACCTACATCTTGCGGTTCGGCGGCCCCTGTCCGCATCGACGACCTCCCTGGCTTCGCACAACGGCGCCGGCGTGTCACACACGCCCCGAGCGAGTCAAGAACATCTCCCCGAGCTTCCACCTCCTTTCCCGACGGAAGAAAACCGCGCCCACCAGAGGATCGAAACCATCAAGTCGGCGCTGCTCATCTACTGCACACTTCTTGGACTCAGCCCCATCCTCAAGTCCCTGACGCGGTCCACCTCGAGCGACAGCA
Source organism: Neonectria neomacrospora (assembly GCA_013756995.1). Taxonomy (NCBI): domain Eukaryota; kingdom Fungi; phylum Ascomycota; class Sordariomycetes; order Hypocreales; family Nectriaceae; genus Neonectria; species Neonectria neomacrospora. The sequence continues at coordinate 50,268 of JABSTB010000444.1, forward strand.
TCTGGGCCATGTCGTTTTGGCTGCTCGCCATGAATATATTTTTCTTTGACTATTCAGGAGGGGTGGGCGCCAAATTCCCCGCCTCGCTGTCGACCAACGCCGCGCTCATGGCCTCGACCGTGTTGGCCAGCAGGTTGCCCTCCACCAAACAGGTATTCAGCCTGACGCTCTTCAGCATCGAAGTGTTCGGGCTGTTTCCCGTCTTTCGGCGCTACGTCCGGCACTGCAGCTGGAGATTCCACGTGCTGTCGTCGATTCTGCTTGTTCTGGGGGCCGGGCTCGGCGTCGGCTTGATACTGGGCGACGCTAGGGGCATCGACGGATGGCCGTGGAAGAGCGGGATCGTGGGCATGGTGGTGGGGGTGCTGATCGCCGTGCTGGCCACGGGAGGATGCAGCTGGTGGCTAATTGGACTGCAAAAGTACAAGAACGAGATACGAGGACCGTGGGATCCAGCGAGGCCGATAATAATGAGCAGGCCTCGCTGGGATGATGATTCATAGACGTATAGATGACCATAATGTCTAATTACAGTACATGTTCGTTGATGACAGAGTCTGGATCAGAGTCTCATCGGGACTGAGAGTCAATGATAGAACACCGCCCAGACCTAGGCGAACCGAGACCTGGGACGTGTCAAGTAAACGTCTTGTTCGAGACACTCTCCACTCGGCCTACACGCCTGGTTCATCGAACACATCCAAACCAACACGAAGGCCCTGTACTTCGTACTTCGTACAAACTCAATAGGGAACTACTTGTATCCGTTGCCGCGTCATATCCTACCTTGTCGGCCCGGAAGGTGACGCGCTGTTCTATTCAGCCGACAAAGCCTCTCCGCCCCAAAGCCACGAGCATTCCGCATCGGCTTGCCGCCTGGACGCTACTGTCTCACCACATCAAACGCCTCCGATGCCACGCACTTACTTACCCAAGCGCTGCTCCCCTGGCCCTCTGCAAACGGACTGCACTGACCCAAATCGCGCCCGGACGGGGCCGAGCAAAGCAACGAGACGATCGGCGCAGGGCATTCTGCGGAGAAGGGAGAGAGCAAGAAATGAGACCAACACGGGGAGGGGGAGACGAACCAACTTCAATCAACATGGGGGCGGCGCGAACACCGGCTGAATACAGTTGCTTACACAATTATGGGTGAGATGTGGAGGCTGTGTGCGTTGGGACTTGCAATTCTTCGATAGCTTGCGTCGGCCTCTGTCCTGCACGACTGCTCGTATTGATGGGGAAAAAAGGCTGCAGAGACATGCGGCTCCTCCTTCGCGTTGGGCGCCCATTTGTCCACGGCTGGCTGCATGCCAACACGCAGAAGGACGCAGCTAGTCTAGCGGCTCAGATCCAGTCAGGTTAGGTCAGGTCACCTTTTGTCTGTGATGGTTTGCGAAGTGTGTACTTACAAGCTGTGAGTGACATCTCACACTTTCCCACAGCGTCTTGAGCTTACGAATACACGCAATGCGATGCTCACGAGATGTCCGGAAGTCGGTACGGGACATTGTTCTAGGCGGGGTCAGAGAGAGAGAGACAAAGCGCTCTCAAGAACACCATCACCGGTTTCCCGAATTAGCTACACACCAGCTTGGATGTTCCAGATGCCGTTTCTGGCCTTGGCATGGTAGTGGGAGGGTCCCGCCAAGTTCGTACCATGGGCAAGTCTACCTGATGTCTGAATTAACCCACGCAGCCCTGCCGGCAAACAAGGTTGAGCGGTCCTATTGCTCCATCATCCATTGCCAAGTCTCCGTCCGTGGCATGTTCTACAAGTTTTATGTATGGGGCCTTGCTCCGAATACGCTGTGGCCTCTGCTTTTTTGCCCCCATGATCACCGACCAGGGTCCATTTCCCCCAATGTTTCCATGCCCAGCTTATTGCCTTTTCGTAGAATAATAACAACACAACAGGTATCTACCTACCAGACTATCGCGTCCCCTGAAACTAGGTTGGGTCCGTCGTTTGGGTCGTTGCTTAGCCGTTGTCTGGGGCACCGGCCAAACGCCCCAAAAGTCAATTCCTCCAAAATGCCTCTTCTCAAAGCCTCAACTCAACGGAAACCGGCACACGGCCTCACTAACTTGGACCCAACCGGACGTAATCTCTATGCCCATGTTGCTCTGGGGGCACTCGCTGGCACTGCCACCCGTTCTAGAACCGAGTGACGCGTATGGCCTTCACTGATGTACCGGTACCGCCACTCACAACTGAAGCAGAAGCTCTATGGCAGCTTTGGTGGCGTTTGTCCTGAAAGTGGTCCCTCCCAGGGCGCAGGGGCAGCACCGACCATCCGGCAGGGGGACGGGAGAGAGCTGGAGCTGCAGCCTACTTGCGGAATCGCTCACCCGTCCGTCGATTCAACTGGGCTGGCTCCAAACGCTGTGCGTACGAAGTAGTAGTCTATGCGGTCCAGCTGCTGGCTGCCATCTTCTGGGGTAATACGTACGTAGCCGTACATGGACATTGGCTGGGTTCCTATAGCTTATAAAAGCCCGCTGGCCGACCTGCCGAGTTGAAGCTCCCCCCCTCCCCTCACCTCCATCTCACCACACCACCAACCCGTACATACATCCGCTCTCTACATACTCTCACTCAAACCCTCCAACCACAATCGTTTTACAGTACGAACCGCATTTCAAGATGAAGGCCGCTTTCTTCGCTCTCGCTGCTGCTGGCTTCGCCGCCGCCCAGAACCTCCACGGCGTCCCCGAGTGCGCTGTAAGTCATGGACGTCTTCACAGCAACCACCACACAACACCACTCTCTTGCTCTTGAACTGACCATGCCGCGCTGCCTCTAGGTCCAATGCATCGCCGCGGCCATCCCCAAGGTCGGCTGCAGCCTCACCGACACCGCCTGCCAGTGCTCCTCGGCAACCCAGGAGAAGCTCGTCAGCATCGTCGGCCCCTGCCTGGTCAAGTCCTGCAGCCCCAACGACATCCTCAAGGCCCAGGAAGCCGCCGGTGCCGCCTGCGCCGCTTACTCTGCCACCGCCAGCGGCAGCGCGTCCGAGTCTGTCGCGGCGACTTCCACCCCCGCAAAGACTAAGTCCGTTAAAGTGACTACCACTGCGGTCCTCGTCTCCTCCCCCGTCGCGACTCCCGGCAGCAACAGCACCAAGGCCACCAAGCCTACCAAGACTGGCACCGGAGCCACCTCCGAGTCGGCCTCCGGCACTGAGTCGGCTTCCGGCACCGCCTCCGAGTCCGGTTCGGCCTCCGCCACCAGCACCAACGCCGCCTCCACCAGCGCGACCAACGCCGCTGCGATTGCTGGCCCTGCTGTCGGCGCTCTGCTGGCCGTCCTCGCTGCTGCCCTTGCTCTGTAAGCGCTATTGGGATACGAGGAAAGACGAAAAGGAATCTGGGACTCGGCCTTGGACTTGGATTTGGATATGAATCAAGGACTAATGTTATGTTGCACGAGAACACACCACGGGACATGAGACTTCGGACGGTTGGATGAGGCGCAAAAGGGTGTTTGCCTCTCGTCGACCAGTATTTAATACAGCCAAAATTAATGATAGAACGAACGCCTTTGCTTGAAGCCATCAAGCACCCACATTCCGTTGTAAATCCTCCCAATGCTGTTATTGTAGTCCCAACTCCGTCTAATTTTTATTTATTTAAATTACCCATCTAACTCCATCTCATTGCTGAAGGTGTGATTAACCTCAGAGCCCTCGGCCTTCTCCAAATCCACATCGACCAGCCATGGCAGATGAGTCGCCCTATATCGCATGTCCATAATGGACGCGTTCACAAACAACGTCTGCTTCGCCTCCACGGCCCGATCCGGCCCCTCTGAGAGGTCCACATAGGCTCCGCGTTGCTGGCTCATCTCAATGAGCTTCTGTCTTCTCGCCTTCATCGTCTCTGCATCCTGCGTGACGTGGTTTGGCATGATGTCTCTCATGCTCATATGTTGCCTGTCGTCGGACTGCCACTTTACGAGCTGAGAGCCCCATGCCTCGTGGATGTGGCCGAAACAGTGTATCTTGGGCTTTGCGCGGTAGATGGCGTCGAAGAGATCTGGGCAGCCGGCGTGGGTTCCTGTCATGCCTGCAAAGTCGAGGATGCCGCGCGGTGGGCCGTGGGTCATGGCGACGTCTACGTCGGAGGGGATCTTGAAATCGTGCCCATTGTCGTACTGGAATGCCCAGCCGCCAAACGACGGCGTGTATTGGCTGGCGTAGACCTTCAGCCGGGCTCCATTGTCGAGAGTGAAGTTGTAAACACCCTCGGTTAGGTAATGCACCCCGTGGCCTCGAGCAGCCTGGATAATGTCCTGGACCTGGTCCATATCCTCCTTGGCTCCACCCCACTCGCGTTCATACCAGCCCTTATCCAGGGCCGAATCGTGGTTTCCCGCAATGACCAGCTTGAGGGGAGAGCGAAGGGCGCGAAGCATGGCGAAGGTGTCGCTGAACTCGGAGACCCTGGATCGCTTGGTCAAGTCGCCGCAATGGAGGACGACATCTGCTTGGGCGAGCGGCTCTCGAAAGCCGGTGCGCACCCACATGACGTCCTCCTGGCTGAGCTCATCTTCGGTGGAGGGATCGGAGTCGAGCTTTGGTTTTGGCGTGAAGCCGTGGGTGTCGGATATGATGAGGATGCGAGTCTTGATTTTGGACGTTGAGGCTGGAGCTGCGGCCATGGCTGAAATTCGTGGAGTGACACGCGAAAGAGGAGTGAACATTGACAGAGTCAAGATTTCGTAAGTGAAGAGGAGTGAAGAAAAGAGTCAGCCCCAGGCTAGAGACCTCATTTGAATACGGAAACGATTGTAGGTGTTTGCTAATCTGACAAGGCGTTTGATGAGGCAGACTTGGGTGAAGCAGCGCGGTGAGCCGGCTCAAAGGCAGGCAGGGAGGCAGGCAGGAAGGCAGGAGCCTGGAGGTGAGTCTGGGCCAATTACCATGGATCTCAAGGAAAACACAGAAGGCAGCTTTGACATAAGTACCTTACCTTAGTCTACGAAGTACGTTCTACATAAAACCAGAGAAAACAGAAAGCTGACCGTCCCACCGCCTCCGTATAGGAGGCATAAGACATTAGGCATAAGGCAGAATAGAAGGCAGCTGTGAAAGCTCTTGTTGACCTTGATTTCTTTGGCTGTGGATTGTGGGGATAGATAGATACCCTAGTTAATTATTTACAATAGGTGCTTAGGCAGGCCGATAGATGGCTGGGTACGATAATTCAACAAAATTGAGGCAAGGATTCTAAACTAAATTGAGTCATCAGTAATATGTGCATCGTCTGTTATCTATTCTCGGAGATTTCTTTCTGGCATGACATGTTACAGGTGGTGAATACTTCACTGCGTGCTCCATCCACAGCCTGCCAGATCCGGGAATGAATGCATGCAACTAGCCGCACAATCACGAACGACGGAATACCCACACATCAAGATAGTTGTTATATTTAGATACTTTTAATTCAAGCCTTGTATTGCCGGATCTGCCCCGTGTAGCAAATGCTTGACTGGCATGATTTACTCCAAGACTCACTCCAACCAGGATCTGATGCAGACAGTCACTCACGGTGATTGATATATCCTGGATCGCAGTCTTCCCATTTTACACAATGGACGGCTGTCGAAACTTGGTTGCACGTCCAAGGCGTGAGCAGGGCTGCTAGCCATGGGTTCATATCTACCACTCACACGGTTGTTGATCCCTAGGGAAGGGCGGATATACTTACCTACATTACAACAGCTACATGGCTAGGATATGTTACCTATGCCATGTTCAATTTTATCTAAGAACTATGGTGAAGGAACATGATCTGCTTGTCATCATCTTATTTATCTGACCTCGTCTTTCAGACAGGGAAAACTGCCAACTAGGGAGAAGTTGCTGGCTTGCGAGACTACCGGATGACGTAGAGTGGATCAGGGCCCTTGGCGTGTCCGTCCCTGCATAACGGGGGTGCCTTTGTGAACCACCGCGCGCCTTTCGCAGCTCCACACACAAACATATCAACCACCTACCTCACGATGGCCACCGAAGCCTCACAAGACGTCGCGATGGGCTCTCCCCCACCGCCATCTGCTCCCGCTGACTCAGAGCCCAAGTACGGCGGCTTCTCGCGATTCGAGATCGAGCTCGAGGTACGCCCGCCCTTTGTCTTCCCCCCAACCATCCATCGTTTCCTCACTCACACCGCGTGCAGTTCGTCCAGTCCCTCGCCAACCCGTACTACCTCAACCACCTCGCCTCTCAGAAGCTCCTCAACCAGCCCGCCTTCGTCGCCTACCTCGCCTACCTCCAGTACTGGAACAAGCCGCCCTACCTCCGCTACCTGACATACCCAGGCCCCACGCTGCGCCACCTCGAGCTGCTGCAGCAGGAGACGTTCCGCCAGCAGATCATGAGCCCAGATGTGGTGCAACGCCTGGTGGAGGAGGGCATGAAGGCGTCGGTGGACTGGCACCGCGAGTGATGGCCGAAGGTGTAGCGACAACCTCATTCTTTGCGGCGAGCCGTCAACGACGGAAGCCGGAAGATTGAAACTACATTCATTCGACTACAATTTTGGCACGCATTACGCTTTTTGGATCAGCGCCTGGCAAATATTCAGTTACGCGGAGGAGCCTTGGACCACAGCGCGGTTGAGTCACCAAGCAGCAAAATCATCACCGCCGTTTGCGACTGACCACGGCACGAGGACGAAAACGAAGACTGCAAGACAAATTCCATGATATTCCGAAAACGCAAAAACACCATCAACTCCGTTCTCCTTGCCCAAAGAGCACGCTCGACTCGAGAGTTCGCCCCCTCCAACTCAATTCTCTCTCCAGCGGTTGCCACACGTCATGCACTTGTAGAAACTCGTCATGGGCTCATCGGCACTGCGGATCTGCACCTGGAAGAAGGCAGCCTCGTCGCCGTCGCAGCCCCCGGCCGGGCACTGCACTCGGCCCTTCTGCGCGTTGTCCCAGGCGCCCGGACCGCCGAAGACGTCCTCCCGCTCGACGCGCTCGTACAGGCGGCGCGAGAAGACGGGCTCGGTGATCTGGTGCTCGAAGGGGCAGGTGCGGCACTCGAGGCGGTTGGTCCGCGTGTTGGTCAGGGACACAGTGAGGATATTGGCGCAATGGGGGCAGACTGGAGAGAGTGGGTGGGTGGTTAGCTCAGGGGGGGACAGAGGCGAGGAGGGAGGGTTTCTTACAGAGCAACATGGCTGCAGTCTAGCTTCCGCTCGGGAGCCTTCGGTGCTCAATATGATGCAGCAGTCAGTTGAAGACCGAAATATCCCAGGTACTATTCTGCCTCAGCAAGATACGACGTGAGGGGTTGATTCGTGTGTTGTCGTCGTCGATGATGTGTGTATCGTAAAGCGCCTTTCGTTTCGCGGGATGGGAAAAAATTCCGGCCTGGAGCCAGCCTCTTGGCATGGTGGGGTCTCGTGCATGACGCCCCCCCGACTTGAGCCGCCGCTAATTGGATTCCGCCAGCGCCCCAGCGAGCCAGTGGTCCACTGTTGAACCACTGTACAACAGCGCAGCGCGCCAGCCCCTCCGTCACCAGAGCCGCAGAAGCCCAACCAACAACTCGTTCTCACCAAGTCTGCTTGCTCACTGCCACTTCTGTCCCACGACTGCCTTGGGAGCCTTACGTACCCTCCTCTCCCTTTCCCGCTCTACAACTCCACGACAGCCAGCCGATTCCGCCGATTCCGCCGCCCAGACTCAACTCGCACTCGAGCGAAGCCCTACCCCGCAGTATCTCTCGATACCTTTCTCCTCCCCGCAGTCAACCATGGCTGGCGACGAGGAGCACGATGTAGGGGACTCCCATATCACCGTCTTAGAAAGGAACACGAAAGCTGAGACACCAGCGCACTTCGCAGGGCGCGTCCGTCAAGGAGCTGCTGATCGAGGCCTGTCGCCGCAACAACACTGACCTCCTCACCGAGTGCCTCGACGGCAAGCCTGACGCCGAGATCACGAAGCTGCTCAACCAAACCCTTACCGTCATGGGCAACCACCTCTACCATGAAGCCGCCTCGCGCGGAAACTGTGCGTGTCCTCCTCCCGACGCAACACACCCAACCCCCATAGAGCCAGCTCAAACTAATCCACTTCCTTTACCCAGACGAAATCATCGACCTCCTCCTTGACCAGCCCGACTTCGAATGCGACCCTGTCAACCGCCTCGAGGGCGACACGCCGCTGCATACCGCCATCCGCTGGCTCAACGGCGAGCCCCCCGCCCAGCGGCCCTTCGGCCTCGCCCTCGTCGAGATGATGCTCGAGGCCGGCTCCAACCCGCGCGCCAAGAACAAGGCCCGCCTGACCGCCTATCAGCTCGTCGACCCCCGCAACGCCGAGCTGCGCGAGCTCATCCAGAAGCATGAGTACGCCAACCAGAACGCCGGTGACTTCATCGCCGTGGACGGCGCGGGTGCGACTGCGACTAGCGGCAATGTGCACGCCGTTGAGGCGGAGAGCGACGACGACGCCGAGTTCAGCGGAAGTGATGACGAGGAGCGCGCAGAGTGGGAGAGGAGGAGAAAAGAGAAGAAGAGGTAGAAGACCGAGGACCGTGTGTCCGTGGGTTGTGGTTGTGCTTACATGCGAGAAATGGCTGGGAGTCGAGACCTCGTCACATCTACGGGCGGCGGGCCAAAATGGTTGGGTATGGAATCATGACAGATGAGCAATAGAGCTTGTACAAAGGTAGACATGAATAAGCATTTTCATTTAGGGTTATCGAAAAAGGGTATACGCGTTCTCGTGTGAGTCTTGGACCAGCCCTGCTGCCCATCATCCCATCATGACTTCGTATGCTTGCCATTCCCACAGGCGGCCTATATATGCAAGCTTGGAACGACCTCGAGAACAGGAAACCAGCCTGTCTCGTCAAACAAAGAAAAAGCCAACCCATCCATGACTCCATGTATCAATCCCCCCCCATTTACAATACTAGCCACAGTCCCACAGCTAGCACAGTTGACACAAGCGTAGCCATCATTGGTCGAAGGTCACTTGCGACGTCCCGCTCACTTTCGATATAAGTGGCGTTCTTCAGCCGCTTGATAGCCATGTCCGACAGCTTCCCCGAGCTGGCGATCTCAGACATTTCGTCTCCCAGCTGACGCAGGATATTAGTCGAGCGTCCCTTGGGACAAATGGTGATCTCCCAGCCGCCTCCCATGGGGATAATGAAGGTCGACACTTGGTCGTCAAAGGCGAAGCTGTACGCGTCCGGGCAAATCGTTTTGGCGGCTTTGCTGTAGTCGGATGGCTTGCAGACATCCGGGTCGTGATACTTACCCACGCAGCAGTCCTTGTCCTTGCCCGACGCAGCGCAGGCGCTGTTGCAGGGCGCGAATTCGGGCCGCTGGATGTCGTCGTCTGGGTAGGGGTAGACGCCGTCCCCAGGCTTAGTGGGAGGAAAGGCGAGAAAGCGCCAAGGACACCATCGGCGGGCCAGTTCATTGTCGATTCTTGGCTCCAGCGGGACAGGGTAAGATGAATTGGTGTAGTAAGTGCCCGTCTCAGCCTCGGCGTATATCCAACCAGGGGTTGCGATGCACATGCAGTTGGTCAAGTTCGGGGGAATATAGGAAGTATTCTTGGCAGGAATATACTTGAGACCCATGGGGAGGTTGTACCCGTCGACAAGGGAGATGTCGTAGAATGTTTGCTTGTTTTCAATTCCACCAGCAAGGTTGAACTCGGCGAGTGTCGCAGGAGTTGATCCCTATCGAGAGTTAGACAAGGCCCAAATCCATCCCGGGCACGAACGAATAGACTTACACTGAATTCGCAGTCCATTTTCCCGAGACAGTCTCCAGTCTTGCAGGAACATGAGTCTCCCTTGACGGTACAGTTCGTGCGACCCCAGACGCGCCCCTGCCAGTCCGGACTAACCCATAGCCTTCTCTTCTTCCCGCTAGAGAGGCTGAATCCTCCTGTTCCAGGGCCCGTGCCAGCCTGCGTTGCGATTCCGGGCCAGATGGTGGTGTCACAGTTGTTGCTTACTATCAGTGGTATCTTGCCATCCCAATTGTCTGAATCGCCCAAATCCCTCTTAGGGACCCCAATTCGTGGGCCGTGGGTCCCGCCTTCGGGCAGCTTGAGGACGGAAGAGTCGTGAGAGTTGACGCCCTGGAGGAGCAATGCAAACGAGAGCGTAGGTATCAACAGCCGACATATTGAAGACACGCATCGAGCACGTCGATGTTCTGACGCTAGCACCATTGCACGAGCCCAACGCAACTACCAAGGCCAATGATGATGCAGGAACGTCGAGAAGGACAGCGACAGCGGTGTAAGTCCGGGATCCAAACAATGCGGTCCAAGAGAACAGCTCAGATCCAAAGAGGAAAATATTCAAGCGTGTATTAGCTGGTGGCTTGCATACTGATGAGAAGAGGGCGAGTCAATAAGGTCGGTAGATATAGGATGCAACGGCGCGCCACGAGAGGTGGTGGCCCGGATTCAGGAACCCGCTGAGAGGGAGAGTGACGTAGATGGGAAGAGAGCCCAGTGATAGGGGACCGCGATGGCGACGAATGGGAATGATGGCAAGGGTCGGGTGTCGATTTCTTGGTTATCCCTGTCGACTGGTCTCTCTAGACTCTGTGGGAACTTGGGAAGCGAGCGAGGTGATGGGCGTGAGCTGTAAATAGGCCAGACGAAGAAGCGAGAGAGGTAGGCGACGGACGAAAGAGGTGAAGATTGACAGAAATCTAGCGTGATTGATATTGATGTTTTGGTCGTGGATCAAGAAACAGAGCGAGGAACGGGAGAGAAGAGCAAAGCCACGTTTTGGAGGATAACATGAAAGAATGGCAGGCCGCGTAGAAGGACCGGCTTCGAGAAAAGAGCGGGGGGGCTGAAGGGCGTGGCGTGAGTCTCGTGTCTGAGGTTGAACCAAGAGAAGGAATCATTCGCTTCCAGCTCCCCATCGCCGTTGGCGTCGTTGGTTGTCATTGTCGGTGTCGTGTATTCCGCACATGGCAGGTTTGGGCAGTTATGACGTAGGCCGCAGGTGCGACCAGGATCAGCACTTACACGCTTGTTTCAGGGACTATAGGCTCCAGGAAAACTATTCGTGCACTAATGAAGAAGCCCGACAGGGGTCATGGATAAGGATGAAGCACAAAAAGCTGCCCAATCACTTATTTGTTTCATCGAGGGAACCTAACCACTGGCCACAATTCTCACGGTGCTCCTTCTAATTGGAGGGGTCATCAACATGAGCATCATGAACTTGGCATTGGGAAGCCTTCTCATGAGCATGAAGCTAGGCCTCATAAGTCATACCCTTTGAGATAGATATCTTGTACTTTTAGTCTGTGATTAGTCCGTACACTTTGAGGCATCCCTCTCTTGTCCCTCTTTCTATCAACTCTCCTCTACTTCTTCTTTTTCGGTGAAACGCCTTGATCTTCTTCCAAGATTGCTACTCCACCAACGCCGCTCGTCGTCACCACTCCTCCCACAGCTCGGCTTGTACCAATGCTAATACCTCGTCCGTCACGCATGCTATCAACACTGATACTGCTGCAAGCACTTCCTCGGCGTAGCCCGCTTCCTTTCACTCTCTTCGTAGTGGGCGAGTCACGACCGTCTGTTCCTGTGTCAGGTGACTCATTCTCCGATGCTCGTCCCGCTCGAGTCGCCTCTGGTGTTACGGGGCGGGAATCCTCATCAACAACTGTCGCGAGGTTGACTCTTAGCCGTGTTGAGTTCATCGGCGACGGAATCGCAGTCGTCGTCTCCCGCGCTCGGTGAGGAGTAGGAGGACCACCACCGGTGGCTTCACTAACAGCCAAGGTCGATGACTCGCTCTCACTGCCCCGTTGAGAATATGCGTATGGATAGCCTGATCCGATAAGACTTTCTTGCCTGGTACTATAATACCGGTCATATTCTTCCTTTGAGTGTTCGGCATCCGTGAAGCTGTCCAGGGCGTCAAAGACGTGCTGGAAGACCTGCACATCCACGTCTCTAGCCCACAGAAAATCAAGATGTTCGTAGTGCGGGATCTCGGTCGCAACTGTCTGCGGTGGGAGCTCCTTGAGCATAGCTTTGATGTCCACCAGCGAGTCGCTACCTCCGTAAACCAATACGATGGGAGTTTTGATGTTCCGCGTCGGATATTTGGCCACCTTCGAATACTTGTTGATTGAACTGACACTCATCGGCTGGTGGATATCGTCGTCATACATCTGGAAACATTTGTTCCGAATAATCTGAAACCAGTGGACCACGCTCTTGGTGCTCGTGAAGGAGTATAGATGTGGGTATGCTGCCAATTTCTGACTCGCTGAGATGTTTTTGGTTTGCCAATTGAACAAGAATGAGAGGCCCATGTCGATAAGCTGGCTGAAGATGGGTGGGTACAATATCGTCTCCCACATAGTTGCCGAGCTGAGGATGGATCGCCGGCCGAACAGCAGGAACAGGACCTGAGGAGATGCCTTGACCAGGGAATCGACAACTCCATTTGAAAGGCCTGCTGGGGACATGGCTGGCGCAAGAGCGATGAAGACATTGACCTGACTGTTAAGCTTGGGGTGAATGGCAAGAGTTGCAAAGGCTTGGGCCGTGCCTTGAGAGAAGCCAATGTATGACAGACTCTCCTGTTGAGTCGTGTCCAAGATATACCCGATGCTGTCCGGAATATCGTGAAATGCAAACTCGTCGATGGAAAAGTCCCAGAATTTTACCGACGTAGGCGAGCAGTTGATGGACTTCTTCGAGTATTTGTTCCCACGGTTGTTGCCAAACTGACCAGTTAGTCAGGTCCTTGGACCACATCAACGGACAGAAACGTACCCAAACATCGAAGCCCCTCTCCACGAGCTCAAAGGGGAGGCATCTCTGCTCATCAGTGAGAGCCACCCACACCTCCGAATTCATGAGCAGGCCATGGTGTAGATATGCGACTCGCTTCTTGATGCTTGACGACCCGCAATTCACCTTCCGACCCTCTTCGCCCTTTCGCCATTGCAGGCGATGAAGGCCCAGGAGATATCCATCCTTGGTTTGCGCGATGTGTTCTTCGGCTTCGTACCCCCATATTCGGCATAACTCAACAAAGTCGGGCGCATCCCTTACCGAATCCGATATTGCTATTGTAGGGTGTTAAGGAGATGGACAGGAATCGAAAGGCAGAGAGGACCAACATTTATGTCTATTCTCCGCCCGTTTCCGAGCAGGCGTCGTGAATCTATTAAAGATGCGGCGCGAAGCTTGGTAGCATAGCGAAACGAGGAATGGTGCTGTGTTGGTATCAGCTCAGGTCCCGTCCTAGACCGCCAAACCAGACAGGGCGCGAACTTACGCAGAGCCAATGTCAGAACGCGAATAATAGCTTCGAGGCCGACGAGGATAAAAGACCCAAAGAGCGCAAGATACTCGGTACTGCCCCAATGGCGTGTTAGTTGTCGAATCGGTGCAAGTACGAGGACAGCGGCGGGCGACGTGCGACTTGCGACTTGCGATGGAGTCGAGTCGGCCTAGGACCGGGATGGAGGGGGCCAAACTCACGGACGCAGCCTCCCGAGAAAGGGAACAGGCATGGCGATACGATGTTGAGGATATCTCGAGGCAGGTTCAAGGTCCAGGAACTGCCGAGACGGCGCTGCGGCCGGTCCTAAAGGGCGGGAGGCTGGGGGATGCCAGTTCCAGGATTTGGGCGAGGGATTGGCGGCGTGAGATGGACGGTTGAAGGTGATGTCACATGCCATTCGGGGGGAGCGTTGGCGAAATCATGACCTCAGTGGGTTAGGCGAGATGGGACTCTAATTAATTCAATGCCACGCCTATAGCCAACCGACGAATGATATCCGACGCTTGGGGGAATAATTCTAGAAGAATGTAAAGCGGCATCTTCACCGACCCCTCATCGTGGCATTCCTCTCGTATGGCAAGACAGTATTCGTACTCACAACGACATCTCATCTCATTGACCCATCCCGAGTCCTGTGGCTGGTTACTACTGCAGGTGCCCACTGCAGCGCTGGGGAGGACCTGTCGAAAGCACTCCCAGCTGGGTGGTCTCCGCTAAAGGAGGCTGGAGAGCTGTGTGGCTCCCGCCCTCACGCCACATGGCGGGTGCGCCTTTCTAGCCAATCACAAGTTGGCCGCATAAGCACCTGTTGAAGCCTCGCCAACTTTTCGATCCGGCCCATCACCTGAGCTGCGTTCTCTTCGACGAAACCAGCCCGCCCAAGATGCCCAGCTCGTGCAAAGAACTGCGTACGGTCCCTGCCATTGCCTCTTCCTCAATTGTAATTGACACAGCTAACACAACATCCTTGCAGGCGAGGCTCTCGCGCAGTGCCTCCAGGAATCCGACTGCGTCATGGTCGACCGCAACCGAGCAGGTGACTGCATCCGCGAACCCCTCGTCGACACCCTCCCTCTCAAGTGCCGCCAGCTCAAGAAGGGCTTGGGCGACTGCAAGCGTGGCATGGTCGACATGCGCAAGCGGTTCCGCGGCAACATGCCCGTGCAATACCTCACCATGGAGGCCGCCGAGGCCGGCAAAGGCTACCAGCTGTATGCGGGCAGGCCGGCCTTTTCGGGCTCCGTCAGGACGACGGACGGCAATGAGCCAATTGCCGAGGACTGGCGTGATGTGGAGAATGAGAAGTATATGCTAGAGAAGCAGAAGCAGCTGCAGCAACAACAGCAAGAGCAACAACAGAAGAAGTGAAAGCAAGCATTGGGTAGGGTAGTTGGCGTTATGGTGGTTTCAGAGGTCGTCCCAACAGGCATGATGGTATGGGAACCATTGCTTTGGGTATTTAGGCTCAAGCGGTAATTAAACCACTGCCTCAAGAGCTAGATCCCGAAGCACATGGAAACATGACAGTTCCATCCAGCAGACGTTCTGGATGTTAGTCAAAAGGCGACTCCGGGGCAGGGATTCACAGGGTGTCGATCTGGCATGTTATCCATCCTCCTCCTCCATCACGGATGCACATGTATTATTCTGTTTTTAGTATGCTGTATATGTGTAACAACACCTACTAATGTCACGAGCAAGATGACAAGACATGCGATTATTCCAATGGTGCAAATCACTGACGCTTGGTACCTTAGGTGTGTTCCGTTGCCCCAAAAGCATGGGCGGTCAATCGAAGGGATTTACATGCCATGAACTAACTAGCCCTGTGCCACCCCCTTGGAAACAATGAACTGCCGTTTATGCTGGGAAATGCGACCGCAACCGTTTCGAGGCCATTCATGTCACTCGCAGTCACTGGCAGTGTTCCAAATCACATGCTCCATTCATATGTCCAGATCGCGGGTTTCATTTATTTATACCGCAGCCTGCTGCTGACTGCTAAAGACGCCTTTTTGTTTCGTGCCTTCCCAATGCCGTAACCAAATTGTGCGTTCTTTTTTGTTAAAACTGCTCAAGCCTTGCTCAAGCCCATCCTCCACTTATATAAGCCTAGGTAGGTAGGCAAGTTGTTTAATCCTCGGTAATATCGCCATACTCCCACATGCCCAGACGTTCCTGCTTGGCCTGGCTCTCGACCTCCTTAAGGTGCTTCAGGTAAGACTCAAACGCCTTGCTGCGCTCCCACGCCTTGAGCTTCTTGGGCACCATGCCGTATCCGCTGGCGACGACCTCCTTGTTGATGGAGTCGTTGGGCCCGGGAAGCTCGTTATCCTTGGGATCATAGAGGGTGATGTAGCTCACGTTCTCCTTTTTGTCCACAAAGTCAAAGCTACCGACTAGTCGCTTGCCCTCCGTCAGCTCGGCGATGACGCCAATAGCATCGGCAAAGTAGTCGGCGCCAGTCGGAAGCTGCACAAACGACAAAGATGCGTCGACGGCCTGTGGCTTGAGCTTCTGTGCGGTGAACTGCGGCTGGTCCAGAGGTCGCAGGTTGGCCCAGGGAATCTTCTCGCTGTTGCCGTAGTCAATGTACATGACCTCGGCCATCTTGGCAGTGCGGTCGTTGGCTCGGACGCGCCCTCGGTACCATTGCCCGTCGGCAGAAAACTTGGCCGACACGTATTCGCCCGTCTTGGGTGTATCCCTGAGAGGCTTGTTGTTCTTGGAGTCCAGGTGGAACTTGCGGAACTCGCTCATCAAGCTCTCTAGAGCTGCCGTTCCCTTGCCAATCTCTTGGATCTTGAGCTTGCCGTTGCCGTCAATGTTGGTGATGACCACGTCCCGATAGTCGGTGGGCTTCTTGTCCAAGGAGACTTCAGCCTCCTCCTCAACTTCGGCCGGCTCCGCCTCAGCCTCTTCATCTTGCGAGGGGTCCCAGTCGTGGAACAGACCCTTGCGGCCCTCCTTAGCCCGCTTCTCCGCAGCAAACAGCTCAGCGGCGTTGCCGGATTTCTCAGCAGAGTAGGCGTGAACGGTGGCAAGACCCTCTTCGACCAGTACCTTGGTGAAGTTCTCCCGGTTGATGTACAAGTCACCAATGAAACCGCCGACCTTGTCCATATCGTGAATATCCACCTCGCAATCTCGCTGGTTGCATCGGCGGTTGGCGAGATCAAGAGCCTCCTTGCCGAAGGGTTCACCGCCCTCACCGTCAGCTCGAGGAGCACGGGGTGCGCGGATGCCGCCCAGGACCATGGTAAGCTTTACGTTTTCGCGGGGGATCAGGATGGTAAATCGCGAACCCGCCTTGCAGAAGTCAACAATGGCGGGAACCTTCTTCTGTCGCTGGAGGGTGGCAAGCATGATCTTAGCCTTCTGGGTGCTCTCAGAGAGGTCTAGGTACTGTCGCGCCTTCTGGGGCTTGCCAGACCAAATTCCCTTCTTATCGTCCTTGGCCTTCTCCTGTGCAGCCAGGAGCTCATCATAGTTGGGAGCACGGTCGGTATCATCTTTTCGGTGTCGAATAACGGAGGCCCATCCAGACTCAATTAGGAGCAGACCGATGTTCTTGCCCTTCTCGGTAACAGTGGCAACCTCCCTGGCCTCGAATCCCTCAGTCGCAGGCTTGGTTCCATCGACGCTGATACGAACTTGCTTGCCGATCAGCTTCTGTCGGAGGAACTCCTTGGCCTCGTCTCGGAAAGGGCTCTCGGAAGGCTCTCCGGCACGGGGACCTCGGACACTGCTGAAGCTGATTCGCTTATCCGCGGCACCAGCCTTGGTCTTGACGAGGATAGTATCAGCACCGAGAATCTTGGACACAACCATGTCCTGGTTACCACCCTCGGCCTTAGCGACGTGGTTCTTGTGGAGCCGTAGCTTCTTGGACTGGGCCTGCTTTTCAGCAGCGCGTAGGGCGGCCATCTTCTCACCCAGCATGGTCGAATGGAAGTCGTTGCATCGCGCCAAACCATCCTGCAACAGGAACTCGGCGATGTTTCCTCGGGGGTGAAGAACGGTTGCGACCAGCTGGCCTTGAGGGCTGGCGCCGACAATCTCGACCTTGACCTTGCGCTGGAGCAGTCTCGTCTCAACGAATTGCCGAGCCTCGTTTCCATACTCCTCCGCTGGTTGGGTGGCGCCAGTCGAAGGAAGAGTCCTCTCAGTGGAGGGTGTTCGGATACCGGCAAGCAGGGTCATGGGTTGGACGTGCTTCTTCTCTGATAGCAAGAGTCGCACAAGCAATCGGTCACCGCTTAGGATTCGCTCAACGATGCCGTCGACTGTCTTGCCCTTCCACTCCTTCATGAAATCGGGGCCACCCAGATCGTTCTGAACCTCGATAATTCCACCAACGCCAACCCAGAGGCCCTTGTCATCGGCCTTGGCCGCGGCCTCAAGCTGACGGAGCTTCTCCAGTCTTCCGAGGATTTCCTCTGACTCCTCTTTGCGACCAGCATCCTCACGGACCTTGAGCCAGCCAGCCTTGACGAGCTCGTCGGGCAGCTCGGTTCCATCCTTGAGCTGGGCACTGCCGAACTCTCGTCCAGAGGTGGGGATGGTGTAGAGAACAGTGCATTGGACAGGCTTGCCAACGACGAGGTCGCGGAGGTACTCGCGAGACTGGAAGGCGAATGGTTCGTCGCCCTCGCGCTTCAGGTGAGGCGCAGAGACATAGGCAAGGGAGAAGGTTCGCTCGGCAGTAGGGTTGTTGGGGCTGGTCAGGATGAGAGTGTCACCACTGAGCACACTCTTGACATTGCCGACGAAGGTTTTGGACATGATGGAGGCGACACAGGAACAAGACGGGGGAGGTCTAGCGGAGAGGAGTTTGTGTCAGTACAAATGCTAACTGCAATGCTAATAGGGAGAACATGAGATAAAGGGAGCAGAGGAATTGCTTAGAAACAGCAGGAATTGATTAACCATAGCTTTTGGACTCGGTTCGCAACGTAGCTGCAGTACCTGAAGCTCTTTGCTGAGGAAGCAGGATTGTCGCTGGCGGAGCACCAGCTCTCAATTCCGCATCACATCACCTGTACCTAGTGTCGTTTGACACCGCCAGACGGGCCTGGGTGGAGTGTAGAGGCGCAGAGGAGGAGGGGAGATGCTTGCAATGGATGCAACGTACCTGGGTAAGAGAGAAGCAAAACTGCGACGGGTTGAAGCCTTGTTGAGAAGCTCGGAAAGCTCAAAACAAGGACGATTTAGGAGAAAGAGGAGCAAAGGGGAGAGCTTCGTTGAAGCATGTGGAGTTGAGGACGAGATCGTGTGCTTTGTGGAAAGGTGTCCGGAAGGTGAATTCGCCGCTAGGTATCAAAATGTGGGGACGGAGCTTCAGGGACCTTTTTGGCGGGTGGGTGGTCTAAGCGAGAGGGGAGCAACGCCAACGCGAACGCGGGGCAGAGAGCACAGTGGATTGAGGGGATAGGTTACAGAGAGGGTGTCCACTGGAGCTGGACGGGAGCTAGAGCTCTCAAGGCTCAAACATCAGTAAATCAGAAACGGGAGAATCCATTGTGCGCAGCTCATGAATCAACTTACAAGACATAACTTAGGGATCCTGTCATTGCAAGCTGGAGCTAGGTGTGTGGCACGTTAGGGCATTGGGCCTTGTCTGCCTCAGAGTCGTACGGTGAACAAAGAACTGAATGAACTGATCCTCGCCGAGGCTGATTACCCCTCCTCCCCCGCGTGGCAATATGATGTCAATGCATAGACATAATGCCACACCACCTGGCTTGGTCTAGGGCAAGGGGCGACATCCCGTGTAAGAGGCATGTTCAAGCGGCTGCATTTCACTTTGTCATTAACGCTTGGTATTTTTCATTCAGCTATTTCGATGCCGAGTTCACATTTTATACTCGCATTGCAGTAATCTCGAATATGCGCCTTTTGATCAACAAGCCCAATCTAGCTTTCAATCTAGTTGGAGATACCAATGACACCTGCGGGAGACAGCAATTAGCAGGCGTATCAAGGACGATATGGTACAATCTGCACATACCACAAGCGGGTCGGAGACCAGCGTTGCCAGTCTGGGTGGACAGCTCGTGGCCACCGAGACCAAGGTCGTCAGTGCCGGCGTGGACAACGACGGTTCGCTAATATGTGAGTTAGCCTTGGAAACTGTTGTAGGTGCTAGGAGCATGTAATTACGCCAATGATGGAGTGGGGGCCGATCAGCTTGATAAGAGAGTCCTTAGTAGAGCCCTTGGCAACACCCTCGCCATCGGTCTTGATGTTGCCGAGATCACCGACGTGACGCTCCTCAGCAGTGGGAGCACCGTGGGTCTTGCTGAAGGGGTTGACTGTCAAGATTTCCGGGTCAGTCGCTGATTCTGGGGCCATGTCTGACACGCACTCTCGGGGAGGCGTCCCGAGACAGGAGGATGGACTAACAGTGAGGGCCGGCAGAGGTGCAGCCGTTGGTGTTGTCACCAAAGGTGTGGATGTGGAAGCCGCGCTCGGCGTTGGCGTCGTTGCCGGCAATATCCCAGCTGATGGTGGTGGGAGCGGACTCGGACTCCTGCTCGAAAACAACGGTTCCGCTGACCTTGGAGTCACCACGGACGACGGCAACTGCATGCATACGCCTGTTAGCTAATATTCCTCGAGGCATGCGAGGATACGGCTATCAAGGCCGGCAGGGCGAGACGAGCTCCATCCGGGGAGCTGAACCCTGTTCTGCAACGGCCATCAAGGGACTCGTCGTGAGACGTCATGCTCTCTGCGGCATAGGGCTGAGGCCATCAAGGTCTGGCGCGGTGCGATCCGTCCATCCCGTTGGACGAGACGAAACCCGCTCAAACCAGCTCGAACCCCCTCCTCCCGATGTCAAGCCCGCATGTGGCCCATGGGTGTATAAAGAGACGGACACTTCCTCGAAAGTTCCGGGGAAAACTGGAGACCTGGGGTTGCGTACCTGCTTTGACCATTTTGGCTGATTTTGGATTGAATGGGCTTGGTGAGTTTGGTGAGATGAAGCTGTCGGAATTGGGAGATGGGAGTGGAGAGGGAAGAAGAGGCAGAGTTTTGAAGAACGAGAGGAGAAGAGAAGAAGTCCGAAGCGGAGGCCCCAAGTCCTTTGGCTGGTCCTCCAGTCCCGAGGCGAGGGGAAGCTTCCCTCCTCCCTCGCTCTTCGCGCGTCCCGCTTTCCCAAAACTGCCCCTCCTTTCTCCCAGTCTGCTCTCCCTCCGTACTTCCGTGCTTCCTTCCTTGTCTCACTCGCTGAGAATTGCCCTTTCGCTAGTCAGCAAGCTTCCCCTCCTGCCGCATGTTGGTCGGATTGGCCCGTTGACCCCCTAACAAAGCCAAGTCCCGGTGAGGTTACTGGGCCGTTGAGCGCTGTATCCCACTCTCCCAGGTTCCGAGGGCTATGGAGAGCTCTCTCACCTCTCACAAGCTGCGCAGCTACCTAGTAGTGGGGTAAACAAGCAGTCCAGACCCGCTTGGTGCCTTCCGTCATTCTGACCCAAAAGTGGGTGCTGACAAATTGATTGCATCATCGCCTAATGCCAGACGCGAAGGCCGAGCCGATCCTCGGAGTTGTCGATTGGAGCTGTCCTTGATCTCCGCGAGAATGAGCTTTAAGAACTGCATGATTTAGGAGGCATCTCGACATGGCAATTCCTTGAGCTCAAAAAGATCAAAGTCTACATAGTTAGAACTCTACTCAGTATGGCTACTTTTGAATTGACTGGTGTACTCCGTAGACGCGAACCAGTTACCCCGCGGATGCCGAAATGCTCAGATCTCGATGCTAAATCGCACAAAGCTCCATGGTGGGGGCGGGGTCAACCATACTTAACTGCCGATGCCCGGGCCATGCAACCATGCTACAAAGTACAACAGCATTCGGATTTGTGTGATGTATTTCAGACACAAGGGTCATCTCCAGTGACGTGAGGATGCTATTGGGAATCGGACCAATCCGCCTCCGGCCAAGAGGTGTAAGTCGGCGAAGCAAGGACCAGCAGCGAGATTCGCGGAGGAGGAAGACGGCCTTCTCAGAGATCTGAAGGAGGAGGGACTGCCACAGAAGGAAATCCACAAGCGGTCCACGGAATCCTTCTCAGGACGGAGCATGGGAACACTTCAAATGCACTATTCCACGAAGCTGAAGGCGAGGTTGCCCTGACGATGTTGGAGAGGGTGAGAACGGAACTCTGAGTAGCTGCTGGTGTCCGAGAAGCTGCTATCTAACCACCAGCAGATCATGACTATGTGCGGAAGAACAGTTCCCCTTTGAGTACCGGGGGTGGTGACGGCAGCATGAATCCATGGAACGTTGTCCCCGAGGAGGAGCGGGCTGTGGCGATCAACGACCTCAGCTGCGTCACCTTGGATGGCCAAGGAGGAGCTAGGCTTCGATGATAGTGCCACGGACTCGACCTTCTCCCTTCACATGCCGGGCTTGATCGCAGTCGAGCAGATTCCCGGTGACAACGAAGGGCAGTTCGAGGTTACGAAGCGGTACCTCAACAAGAAGGTCCAAGAGTGGCTTGCGACCCATCATACTAGCTCTGACAAGCCTCTGCTCGTTGAAATAGAGATCGGGGCGTTTGGGGCGTTCGGGGCAACGACACGACGAGATGAGGAGCATGGACTTTGATTGGTAGCGAGGTTCTAGATATTTCGTTCACGTGTAAGCGGAACTCGGGTGGCATTGTCCCTCATTTTGGTAGTTGAGTTAGCGCAACGACGTTTATTTATCCGATCTCTCCGCAGGACGTTCCGGCCTACTAGTACTCACTGTTGTTCCACTCATAAATCATGCTCAACAAATAGTCCATCCCCGGTTGGACTTGTACACGGCAAGACCCCGAGTGGAACCGGAGAACGTCCTCAAGAAATGGACGGGCGTGGTTAACACCAATCTTGGAGTATCTAAGCCGGTATTTCCCAGGGCAGCTCATTATGGTCCCCCAGGGCAAGCCATTATGCACCGCAGCCATTAGGGATCAGCTTGCCCAGCCAATGGGGAGTTGCCTGGAGCGACTCACAGACCGTGAACCCCCCTCAGCGGGGAGAAAGATTTCAAGCTTCAGTTGACTCATCCTCCAAAACGTGGACTTCGACAACACTCCACACCTTCACCACCTCACTCACGACAAGATCAATTTTGTGCATCTGCTAACATCATGCCCTCTAGATTAGATATCACATACTTCGGTGCAGGCCCTGCTTTGCTGCCTACTGAAATTCTTGAGGAAGCTGCCAAGGCTCTCCTTAACTATCATGACACCGGCCTGGCGCCGAGCACTCTCACCGCTCACAGCTGGCTGCCGATATCATTAATCAGGCCAAAGCTGATCTGGCCTCCTGTCTTGATATCCTAGACGACTACGAGATCCTCTTTATGCAAGGCGGTGGCACGGGACAATTCTCTGCTACAGCGGTAGATAGTCGTAAGACGAACGGCGGCAAGTTTGGAACCATTCCGGATGAAAGCACCTGGAAGCTGTCCAAGGATGCTGCCTTTGTGTATCTCTGTTCAAATGAGACGGTTGATGGGGTTAAATTTCCTACATTTCCCAAGTCTCTCGAGCCGGGGCCTGCCTGATAGGAAGGGCCCAATTGTTGTCGCCAATATGAGTTTGAATATCCTGACAAGAAAGGTTCCATTAAAGAACTTCTCGGCTATCTTCTTTAGCGCCCAAAAGCACCTCAGACCAACTAGAATCACCATTGTGATTATCAAGAAGAGCTTTTTACCACCCACCACATCTCAACCTTCTGCAAGTCTAATGAGACAACTAGGTCTGTCTATTCCACCCATCATCTTCAAGTATAAGACTATTACAAAGAACAATAGTCTTTACAATACATTAAGTATCTTCAAGTAAATTCTAGTTAATATAACATTCCTAACCTAAGATAATACTCATCATATTACTAGTGTATACATCATCGGCCAAGTTCTTAGAAAGCTACTGCGAATATACCCAGACAAGGTCGAAGGGCAGCAAGCTGTATCTAACAAGAAGGCTCAACTTGTTTAGAATGCCATTGAGGCCTTTCCCAAGATCTACAAGATCAATCCCACCAAGGCAGTGCGGTCGCGCATCAATATCTGCTTCAACGTTACCAAGGGTGGCAATACTGATGCCGCAGAGAAAGCCTTTCTAGAGCAGGGCACCGCCCAAGGACTAACTAGGTTAAATGGACATCGTTCGCTTGGTGGAATTCGCGCAAGCAACTACAACTCGGTTCCTCTTGAGGGCGCAGAGAAGCTTGCCAAGTTTATCCGCGCTTTCGCAATGTCGTAAGAGTAGCTTGTCGGTTAGGCTAGTCCAGGGTTCGGTTTAGAAAGGCAGCGCCTGCTGGCACTGACCTCAGCTATGCTGGAGTGAACACAGAACAGGTTCAAGCAGAAAGAAGCTCTGTCACTTCCCTTACTTAGCGTGGGCCAAATTGGTCGAGAGAAAGCCGTACAGCAATCTCACGAACGTCTCGACCGTACTTGTCGTAGTTGGTGCTGGCCGCAACAGGGCATGGAAAGGAAGGCGAGTTTCACATCCATGATACCGCAGGTCCTTGAGGCAAGGTAAATCAAACGACCTGACGCCGAGGGATGAAGGTGTTTCTGCCAAAACACTTGACTGGTACTGAAGCTTGTGCTTCTCAGAAAGCAGAACTTATAGAAACAGGTTCCTGGAGCCAGAGACCAATTGCCTGTGATTTCGATCCACGTTGTCTGCACTATGTCACCAACCGTCCCTTCCTCCTCCGCCATATATAATATCGATTGGTCAAAGCCACTTTAGTTCAATGAGTCCCAAAATTTTGGGAAAAGGCGGGAAAGAGATCCAACGGCCGACTAGACCGTTCCATAAATATGTCTTCATCACTCACCCACCACAGTTGTTTCCTTGCGCCGGAGGGTTCGCCATGATTTGGGGATCTCTTCATGATTTGATAATTCCGATTGATCGACGATTGGCTACATTCGGTTTCAAATCTTTTCCAAAATCTGTCGTAGATCTCTATATATCTGAGATTGAAAAGCATGGGTTCCGTGATGAATTTCTCTTCGTCATCAGTCCAACGGACCGTATTTGAAGTTTCGGTCTTTAATCCCAATGTAGTGTGCCTTGTCTTGACTGCTCCCTCAGTTCACTAGAGGCCGAATTTTCCTTAGAAGGACTGAGCCCACTCCTTATAGGGAATCCCGCGAGTCTTCAGAACGTCGAGGTAATCATCTTGCTCTGCCGTCCATGGTTCGCTATTGAATCTGGACGTATTCATCTTGCACATTTGTGCCCTCAGTTTCATTACCACCGAGGATCGACCATTGTTGAACTTCTCCTCATGCAAGTTTATATGCCTAGCTTCACTTTTAGTAAAGCATCCCTCAGATAGAAACTCTTCCGTCCAGTGCGCGCATAGATCTAGATTTAGGTGTATAGTAGTCAAGAGTCCAGTATTATAAGTATATAGGTGCCGGGAATGCGCCAATACAACAACTAGTGCCTATTGCAGCATTTCTTTAGCACACTAGACTATGCCTCTGAGGAAAATCAACCTATCCTGATGTACTCCAAAACCCATACAAAACACAGTTGCAACGCATGCTGGTCAACGATTCTCTATGAATTATTGAGTGTACCGATATATAGAGTCTCCAAAAATGTATTATCAGTTGGGTTGTTAGAGTCATTGATCAATACTAGCTTATGATGCTTCCGTATAATACTAATTAAGATGCGAGACGTTAAGGGGAATTACTAAGTCATTCAGCTTAGGCCGCGGATATTTAAGTCTACCTCCAATATTTCCTAGGGTTGCTAGTACATGATGGCGGTTCAGAGAGAAACTTCATCTACTAAAGAAGCCAGTACTTCATGTTGCTTAACATCGGAAGGCCATTCGTATGATTCTTCCGAGTCCTCTGATTCGTCCATGTATGTCCCCTACCTGGATTATACCTCCCTCTAGGATGCGGTCTTACGGAACATCGAACATCGTCAGCAAGTAAGTCGGCCTGAGTTCAATGCCAAATTTCTGGTTATCCCTCACCTCTCTCGCCTCCCTCGCCTCGACGATGCTCACATAGAGATACACACATGAGACGTTGATTAATGCCTTCGTATTGCACTACTCGCTTATTCTAGGTATAAGCTTACTTCCGTATCCAAAACGAACTCCAACGAACACCGCGGTTTTTCGTGCTTACGTCCTCGCCTTAGACAGGCCTAGGCATACACTGACGGGATACACCGAGAACACACAATCATCGCGAGACTGACAATATTGTTGCGGAAGATCTGCAATGGATCCAAATTTTTATATCGGAGTGTTCAGAATCACATCAGCGCCTTCCTCATCCCGTGGCCCAATCCGACAGAAAAACCTCTTTGGGTGACTTGTTAACCCGTTCGTCAACTCCACCACTGGTATTATTTCCCTCCCTTCTGCATCCAACGGCTTCTCGATTTTCAGTGTGCTTAGCATCACCGCAACCACGATCCATACGCTCGCCTCCGCTAGGTGCTTTCCAACGCATACCCTCCGTCCAAACCCGAACTGCCCGTTGGGAAACGGCTCCCCTCTTCCACCCTCCTCCACGGGTATGTAACGGTCTGGGTCGAAGGCATCTGGGTCCTGATATGTTTGCTCGTCGTGCGTCATCGCTCGAGCGTTGGCGTAGACGAATGAGCCCTCAGGGATAAAGTACCCTTCGTAGATATCGTCCTGCAATGAACGGTGGGGGACTCCGATTGGAGACACGGGGCACCACCGTAGAGTCTCCTGCACGATGTAGTCGATGTATCGTAGCTGCGGTCGGTCTTCGAAGGTAGGCAGCCTGTTTCGACCCACAACCTCATCCACAGCCCTTTGGCCCTTCTCTTGCACTTCGGGATGAAGTATCATGTTGAGCACAAACACGATCAACGTGCTCCACGTCGTGTCCTGGCCTGCAGCATAGACAGCACCGGCCGCCCCTTTTATGTCCTCGATCGATAGCTCGGGAATTTGGCCATCTCCCAGCGCTGTGTTCCGCTGGTTGAGCAGGGTGTGAATTAGCGACTGTCCCTTTTCGGTGGATGACATCACGGCCTCGTATGGCGTGTCGTGGAGGTTCCGAATAGCCCACCTCCAATCGCTCGCAAACTTTAATGATCGATCATGGAACCATCGCGGAAGTGACTTTAGAACCGGGAAGAAATCTACCGGCGTCCCAGCCGGAGCACCACCGTGACCGAGAGCGTAGCTAGCATCGGCAGCTACTTGGATGAAGGGGTCGATGTCGGAGTCGATCTTGATCCCGAAGCCAATGCCAAGTACTACCGCCGTGGCAAACCTCCTCATGATGATCTCCCACGCTTCTGGCTTCTGGATGAGTCCCTTAAGCATCACAATCGCTTCTCGTTCTTGCAAGGGGCGATGCTGGACGATGCTGGTCTTCTGGAACGCTCTCTGCAGTACGCTACGATGTTTCCGAAAGTCCGGCCCCCATCGAAGAAAGGTAAGCGTTTTCCGCCATCCCATCACCTCGAAGAGCACGAATCGAGGTCTGTCGCAGTAGTTGGCGCCCCGTTTGTCGAGGAGCTCAACGGCAGCATGGACAGAGTTGAGCACGATGACAGGCTGCCCCAGCACGTTGAGCGAGATGATGTCTGAGGCATACTCTCGAGACCACTTCATGTATTGATATTCAGGGTTATCGGTTGGGATAATACGCAGGTGTCCTATGATAGGCTCTCCGGGCGGCCCGGGAGGAAGTGGCGAGGGGCGTGCTCGTCGTCGAGATAGGGTGAGTTTGATGATGGCAAACAGAACTGCGAGAGCGACAAAGACTTGTCCCTGGGGGGTCTTCAACGCCTGAATGAGGGCCATGATGGTCTAAAGAATGAAGGGAAGAGAAAATCATGGAAGCACATTGATTGCGCGTCCCGAAACTAGGATGCATCTAAGAAGTCCTGAGCCAGAAATGGAGCGAATGCGTCTGAGACATGGCTGAGCAGACGCTGAGGGGAGTCGAAGCACCTTCAGAGTCTAGACAGAAGAGGCTTGCGTTTCCTTATCACAAAGGGATCATGGTTGTGCCCGGCTGCCCATTTTTAGCCAAAGGAATCCCCTAACTTAGATTACACATCGGCAACTAGAACAAGGGAAAAAGGTTCATCGACGGTCAGCGCCAGCGCAATCACCTCGTCACTCACCAATAGACTCCAGGCAACTCTGCCTACGTAATCCAGTCCTCCTCCATTGAGGTCGGATAGTAGTACCTCGAATACTGACTTATAAGTAGTGCATTAGTGGAATGCAACACGGAGGTGTGTTTCTGGTGCATGAGTTGCCAGACGCTAATCCGGCAGCATGCATCGCCCATCACCATCCAACCAGCGTGCAACTCCAATTACCCAATTGCCCGCCACATCCCGTTGGGCGCCATTGTCGATGGTTTCCGGCCATTTATATGGTCGGGATGGGGAAGGATTCGCGGGGGCGAGCTGCAGGCCAACGAGTATTAGATGCCACGACCCCTTCCTCGCAACTAGCTGACCTCGTTCCTCCATCTCGAGCGACATCGACTTGCCCTGCCTTGTCTGCGATGTTATAACGGATCTGTAACCTCGGCGCGCCGAGTCCACTTCATCCCGCCCCTCGTCCATCTCATCGACATGACGGGCGCAACGGCAAGGTCAGCATTCACCACGGAGCCAACCTCGGTTGACCCGCATACCTACCAGGCGGGCTTCGGGAACAGGTTCGCATCCGAGGCGGTGCCCAATGTTCTACCACGGGGCATGAATGCGCCGCAACGAGTCAAGTATGACCTGTACTCGGAGCAGCTCAATGGCTCGTCCGTTATTGCGTCACGGCAGCAGATCCAGCATGTGTGGATGTACCGGATACGTCCGTCGGTAGCCCACGGCGCGGTGGCTGCCTCAGACTTGAACTCGCATGTGAGTTTCCATCCCGTTACTTTCTGTAAGCTGCTGCATGATTGTTAACCCACGCACAGGTCGAGGCGTGCTTCTCGGCTGCTAATAGAAATGTTGAGTTTGTTGCAGCGCAGGAGGCCTGGGATCCGTTCCCTCTGCTGCCGGAACACGGCGAGTCAGGTCCTGGAAGCGGAAGCGGAACCGACTTTGTTCAAGGCCTTAGAACTGTGGCCGGACAAGGAGACCCGACTCTCCGGGAGGGCATCGCCATTCATGTGTACTCGGCGAACACCTCGATGGTGAAACGAGCGTTCTGCAACAACGACGGCGATCTTCTCATTCTGCCCCAGCATGGAGGACTCAATATTCAAACTGAACTCGGGTGGCTCATGGTCCGCCCAGGCGAACTTGTCGTCATCCAAGCTGGCTTGCGGTTCCGTGTGCTGCTCCCAGATGGACCTGTCCGAGGCTACATTCAGGAAGTATTTGGTGCCCATTATGACCTTCCAGATCTTGGGCCGGTTGGTTCCAACGGCATGGCCCTTCCTCGGGATTTCGATTCGCCAGTTGCCAGTTTCGACATCGAAATGGACGAGTCAACCTGGGACATCATTTACAAGCTAGCTGGCGGTTTTCACCTGTGTCGGCAGAGCCACACGCCGTTCGACGTCGTGGCCTGGCATGGGAACCTGGTTCCTTATAAGTACGCAATGGAAAAGTTCGTCAACCTAGCCAATGTAGAGAAGGACCAGGCAGATCCGACCATCTACTGCGTTTTGACAGCCAGGTCTAAGCTAATAGGCGTGTCGCTAACCGATTTCCTCGTCTTCACGCCGAAATGGATCACGACAAAGGACACATTCCGGCCCCCTTACTACCATCGAAACATGAGCACGGAAATCATGGGCCTGATCTACGGGAGGTACAGCGGCAGCAGCCATGTGCTCGAGCCCGGAGGTCTCAGCTACGAGGCCAGCTACATGCCCCATGGCGAAACATACGAGACATGGAAGGACGCGACGACACGCGAGCTGAAGCCCGAGCGGATATGCGAGGATACAATAGCCTTCATGTTCCATATCAGCGTACCCATGTTTATCACGAAGTGGGCGCTCCGCGGCGAGGGGGCGAGATCGTTGCATCCCAGCTCACCGACGCAGTGGGATACAGCCAGGGCGCATTTTCTCGACCACCTTGACCAGGTGAATTCTGATTTGAAAGCAGCAGGATTGCCATCATTGGGGGAGGGTGAGGTTAAGCCCTAAGGGGAGGGAGTGAGACACGACTAACATGAATATGATTGATTCCGGTCACGGGGCCCTGATGACGGATTTGGATGTGAGTAATGAAAAGACAGTATTAGAGCTTGGAGGCGTTTTGCCTCCCGAGCCACAAGCATCAACACCACGAGACGAGGAGAAGCGGTGGGATTTGCCCAAGCCATCCATGCGCGAACGATCAAGCATGCAGATAGCCAGCCAACCAAACCAACCAGATGTTCCATGGCTTTCCCTGTAGCTTCCAAGTCTTCCGTGATGCATCGCCGAGGCTCCCCGGTCGACTGCAACCCTCCTTCCGGCTTCCTCTGACAACAAGCGCAAACTCAATGCTGGAACTTCCCGCCAAAGCGGGAGATTGCCGGTGGCAGCTGGCGCCGATCGCTGTGGCTCGCGGTGATGCCGGATCTGGGTGGGCTGGTGGCTGGTGGCTGGTTTGCGCTGGGTCCTACGATATCGCTCGCAGTTCGACGCGCGGGCGCTTCCTTGTCAACCCTACGTCAAAGATCAAATGGAACGAGAGCGAGGATCTAGATGGCCTTAGCTAATTTCCCTTTCCTAAACTTCTTCCCGCCTTCTTTTTTGCCTGCCCCTTTCTCTTCTGCCCCCCGCCGCCGCCTCGTTTCTGGCAATTGTAAACCCCCCCAACATCCGAAAACCCGGGTTCCTCTTTTTTTTATGTCGTTATTCCCATGGACCCCTCCTCCTCCTCCCGGCCCCACGGTCAAGGCCACGATGGAGACGCCGCTCCGGCGCTCGGGCCTGTCAAGCGTCGCGGCACCGTCGCCTGCCGGCGCTGCCGCCGGCTGCGCTCCAAGTGCATCCACCAGCAGAACGCGCCGCCGTGCGATGGCTGTCGCCTTGCCGGGCCCCAGGCCGCTGCCGAGTGCTCGTTCCCGCGTCGCGGCGAGCGGGACGTTGATCGCCAGTTCCGCCGCCGTCCTGTCCCCGCTGTTGACCCCGGCTCCGGCTCCGAGTATCCATCCGGGGGTCCGCCGCCTAGGAGCAACATGACCGGAGGTGGAGGTGTCGGCCCCGGCGCTTGGTCGAGCCCGCCGGGGAGTACTGGCCAGCTCTCGCCTGAGACCGCTGGGGGCAGCCCGACTCGAGGGCTCTCGCGCCCAGCTTTCATCAACCAGGAGAATATGCTGCCGCCTCCGGAAGAGGTCGTCGAGGGCTGCCGTATCTTTGTCACGTCCTACTTCCAGCTCGGTTTCATCCCCAAGGCCGTCTTCCTCGAAAACCTCCGCGTCAACCCGTCATCGGTTAGCAAGTTCCTCCTCGCCTGCATCCTCTCCATCTCCGCACGCTTCACGCCGTCGCTAGTTGCCAGATACGGCAGTGCCAGAAAGGCCACTGACCACTTCCTCGAAGTTTCGCGGTCCATGGTCCCTGCGGAGATGTATAGCCCGTCGCTTGAACGCATCCAAGCCTTCTTTCTCCTGGCAATCTCCCAATGGGGGAACGGCGACAGAGACCGTTCCAGCATGGACATGGGCGTCGCCGTGCGGATGGCGGCGTTGCTCAAGCTCCACTGCGAGGAGTCGTATGCCTTGGAGAATGGTTGCCCTGCGGATCAGGTCGTTCGCTCTGAAAGCGCCCGCCGCGTGTTCTGGATGATACAAAGCCAGGAGAATCTCCACTCGGGCTACAAAACCCCGGCGCCGTTCCCCCTCGAGGACATCACGACGTTGTTGCCATGCGACGAAGGGGACTTTGCCTTCGGTGCCATCCCAACCGAGCGGGCAGCTGAAGCGGGCACTCCCCCGGCCTTGGCGAACCCGCAGCTGGTCTTCACACCGAGACGATGTCTCTTCGCTACGCTTATTCAGGCTCACGGGCTCTGGGGCAGAGTCGCCAGGAAGGCCTGCAGGAACGACTATGCCATCAACAAGGCACCGCCGTGGGATTCCACGAGCGAGTACCAAAGAACCGTCACCGAACTGCAGCAATGGGAGGAGACGCTTCCGCCGAAGCATTCCTTCTCGGTATGGAATCTTAGGGGGTGGAAGTCGGAGTCGCTTCATCTGGCCTATCTCTCTGTTACCATGGTCCTGCGGCTAAGCAACATTGTCACCCGCCGAGTCTATCTCCACGACATGTTATCAACCCTCACGAACGAACCCCTCGACCAACCACTGGAACCCTCAACACCAACCATGGCGAACGCGAATGAGCAAAACACAGCCTCCCGCCCAACCCCAACCTCGACCGCCCGCGAGAACTACGGATCCGCGCCCAAGGGCTTCTGGTCACAGGCGTCCAACGAGCTCTTCCACAACCTGTGGGATCTCCACGAACAGATCGATGCCTATTTCAGCATGAAGTCCTCGGAGGAGGGATTTCCGCAGATTCTCGTCTTCTGCGTCTACATGTGCGGGTCTTTGTCCTCGTTCCTATGGCGTTATCCTGCGCTCTGCCCGTTGCTGGGAGAGAGGGCAGAGAGGATGGCCCAGCGCTCGCTCGAGGTTCTGAGCGAATTGCACGCCGCGTGGCCTACGAGCTCCAAGTGGCAGAAGGGCTTGCAGCAGATTGCAACTCCGCTCACCGGCCTGAGTCCAGCTGAGGAGCGATCTACTGCCACCCCAGCGCAGCCCATGGACAATCGGGTCCCGGTGCTGGAGGCAGCGAACGTGCAACTTGCCCAGCATGCCAACATGTCGACGGCCTACCAAACGCCGCGAGCCATAGAGCAGCGACCAACGGTCCCTGAGGGCATGCTGGGAGAGCTGATCAACGTGTTGCCTCATGGGAACAGTCATTTGGCACGTCTAGGAAGCATGCAAATGAACCCCTTGCCCAACGAGCTGTTTGATGCCGAACTCGCTGCGTTCTTGCAAGGAGACTTTCACTACGACCTTTTAGACGGATGGGGCCAGCCCGGGGTTGCAAGCTGATGGACGACTCTAGCCATGGAACGGGAATTTCGAATTTTCAGGTCCCAAAAATGCCCTGGAGGTGCTTGACAGCGTCCTCGATCATCTTCCGACCCCTATCTATCCGTCCATGGAGGGTAAGAATGGAATGCGTCCCACCCTGGACGACCACCGTCTCAGCATCAACACCTACGCTCCTCAACTGCTCTCGGAAAGACAGCGCTTCGGGGGCAAGGAGATCCAGCTCCGCGACAGCTATCCATGTCTTTGGAAATTTTTGCAGCATCGGGTTGGGAGCGTAGTTGGGGCTCGCATCCCATTTACGGCAATCCTCGTCCCGCGTGAGGTACAGCTTCCGGTACCACTCTAGCCGCTTCGCAGTGAGCCAAGGTGCTGTTTCAGCGCTGGACTTCCAGACGTCCTGGGCGGTGGCGGTGTTGTCTATGACGGGGATGAAGAGCAGGACTGAGACGGGAGGGTTGGGGATGATGTTGGGGAAGGATGGTTTCGCGGATGGGAGAGGGACCTCGGGGTTCAATGCCGCGAGGGCCGCAACGACGGCCAGGTTTCCTCCGGATGACGTACCGCCGATGGATATGCGGGTGGTGTCAATCCTCCCAAGCTCGGCTGGCGCAGAGAAGACCCATCGAACAGCATCGATTGAGTCCTCGACAGCTATGGGGAATGGGTTCTCAGGGGCAAGGCCGTAGTCCACGCTGATGACGACGCACCGCGCACCTAGATTGATCAGTCCATATCTCTCCTCTGCTATTAGACGGCCCGCAAGATAGATAGTTAGATAGATAGATACCTTCACAAACCCACGAGCACAGATCCTTGCCGCTGTTCAGACCTCCAACAACCCAACCGCCGCCGTGATGCCAAACCAGGACAGGCCAGCCGCGCTCATCGCTTTCACCAGTCGGTGTGTACGCTCTCACGCGGAAGCGCCCAACGTCGAAGTCCTCTATGCTGCCGACGGGGACCGGCTGCGTCCCACCTGGCGGGAGAGAGCCCTTGGTTCGGACGGAGCCGTCCCAGTCTTGGAGCTCGTCGGGGACGATATACTGCAGGTACTTTTCATGGTAGTCGACGTACTGCGGGTCGAGCTTGTCGCGGATGGCGGGGTGGAGAGGTTGCCAGATCCTGCGGTTGCTGTCTGGTGTTTCGGGCATTGTTTCTGTAAAGAATGGGTGATTGCTAGCAACACATAAATATTCTCGAGGCTTGACCGTTAGTGAGGCGCGATAAGATGGGCATGGTTTCGAGAGTTGAACCCACCCCCACTCGCCTTGCCCCACTACATACAAGGATTCATGCTCCCGCTTGAAGGTTTGGACGTAGATACTTTACTCGCCGGAGAATTGGCAGTCTTTTCGATAAGAGGTGAACGATGATGAAACTAGTGTTTATTCCTGCAGCGCTTGAGTGGCTAGAGCTTCCACTTGGGCAACCCGTTGCGAAGTCATATTTGTTTAGGTTATATCCTCGACTTCATCCTCGGTAAACCTAACTCGACATTATAGTAGCACACAATCGCATTTAAGCTGTAAAATAGCAACTTTATGGTTATAACCTACGGCTGGGTAAACAGGTTAAAAGCTCTTCCCCACCGCCTGGGTTCACACCGTTCAGTCGTCACCTTGATTGCCGTGGTTCAACCCTCCTGGGCCGTCGGGTTGTATCGGAGTCTCGGAGACCCATGCACTCAGTAGGGTCTCCGTTGCCCCGTCACAGGGCCGAAAAATACCCGGAAGGCGCGGATACTTCACTTTCCTTACCTTGGTTGCTTTGCGTGGCCGATGGCCGGGGTTCCGCAGGGCCATCGAAGCGCGCCCGTGGGAAAATAAATACTAGCAGTGGCCGAGAAAAGGAGCAAAATAGCTCTGCCAAAAGCGCATCCCAACCGACGTCGACTTTATAAGCCCTCGCCCTCGCTAACCCGGTTGGCGGACTCAATTGGACTCTCGGATTCTCCAACTTTTTTTGACTTCCGAACTTTCGCCCTTCTCTCCGTGTCCCGTGCCCAGTGCCCATCATGTTCCGATCCGTCGTCACAAGGCGCGCTGCGACCTCGGGCCTGGTGAAGGCGGTCCTGCCTCGGGCGACCACATGCCAGGCTTCCCCGCAGGTGCTACGTCTTCAAGCCTCCAGCCGGACGGCCGCCGGGCTTCGACTTGCCAGAGACATCCACAGCACCTCCTCCAGAATGTCTGCGACACGAACCGAAAGCGACGCCTTTGGCGAGGTCCAGGTGCCCGCCGACCGTTACTGGGGCGCCCAGACCGAGCGATCTCTCGAGAACTTCAAGATCAACCAGCCGCAGGACCGCATGCCGCCGCCCATTGTCAAGGCCTTTGGTATCCTCAAGGGCGCCGCTGCCACCGTGAACATGCGATATGGCCTCGGTATGTAAACGACCTCTGCTTTCTTGCCTGGGGCTTCTCCTGTCTGGCTATATTGCCTTTGCGAGCTTCGCTTTTGCGCCAAATGGCCGGGTGTGGGCGAGTCCACTCCCGGCCCGGCCCGGTCAACGACAGAATGAAGCAGCGCAACCGCCTCGCGATGCCCTGAGAAGCCCACGGAACAGACCAAATCACACAAAAACTAACTCTCAATCTCAATGTAGATCCCAAGATCGGTGCCGCCATCCAGCAGGCCGCCCAGGAGGTCGCCGACGGCAAGCTCCTCGACCACTTCCCCCTCGTCGTCTGGCAGACCGGCTCCGGCACCCAGTCCAACATGAACGCCA
>JABSTB010000445.1:0-37931 GCA_013756995.1 Neonectria neomacrospora
GGGGAAGTCACGGGGCAACTGACAAGAACACCTGCTTCTGACCCAGCTTGAAGCCGGGCAATTGGCGCGCCACTGTCTTCGCTACTTCGGCCATGATCGTGGTTGTGCCCGTTGAAGTCGTCGCGACGGTTGAGCTGAGAACGTGAAGAATTTCGACGACTGACGTCTGATTGGCCTCGGCGGCGAAAGAGAACTTCCGGGTGGTGTGCACGGCTCACCGAGATTGATGCGCACACGCCCCACCTGCCAGCTGTAATCGGTCGGTGAGTCTACTTTCACGTTTCTTTGTCTAAAGCTGGCATTGTCGTTGTGAACAACAATCAAATCTGTCAAGCTGTTTGAGTCTTTGAATACTCTGAGTCGCCTTCTGCTTCCCAGGTGTCTTTGCAGAATGTTTGCGGCCCTTCCCTCGTTTTCCTCTCATGAAAGGGCCGCCAGCGGATTGCTACAACTTCTGTCCCCCACTTGTGCCTACAATCTTCGGTTGTGAAAAAGGTACAAAAGGGCACTGGCATTCCGAGACCTCACCCTCAACCAGAGACCTCATAGAAGCCCTGATGATATCAACTTGCCAAAGATGGAGGAGCTCATCGACGGAAGAGGCTCGCTGAGCCCACCATCCAGCCAGGCAACACCTCGGCCAAAGCAAGACTCAGGTGTTAGTGGAGGGAGAGGTGCCATGTCCCAATCGCCGTCTCTCGCTCGAGGCAGGCCGCTTGGTGCCTCGCCCGAAGATCACAGAAACTCTTTCGAAGTGTATCTCAAAGAGCAGATGGAGCAGGAGAAGACCCGGTATCCTGGCGCCAGCGGCTGGGCTCCAGCTGAGGAACGGCTGTTTGAGATCCTGTACATGCGTCAGGATCTGCCTATGCTACCGCCAACCTGGGAGATCGACTTCAGCGGCGTGCCGATCTCGGACATCGTCTTTGAGACCTCTGAAGAATTCCCTGCTATAATTTATGCACACTCAAAGGACTTCCGAGGTGAGTTCTCTGCCTACGGTCCAAATGCTGTTTCCTGACCCTGTGCAGCAACCCTGGCGCTCATGCGTTTAATCGACCTCACTTCAAGGGTCAGGACCAGCACGCAAACCGGATTCCGCAAAAAAGTCCCTGGCCTTATCAAGCGCGAGCTGGACAAGTATCTGAGCTGGGCGGCTCAAGACGGCGACTTCGCCCACCTGCGCATCGTCCCCAACATCGTGACTGAGGTCATCGATACCAGCATGCAAGAGGCCGACATCACCGAGTACCTCCAGAGTCGAATGCGAGCTCTAGCACAGCTCCAGCGCGAGTTTCTCAGGAGGGATAGGGACCCGCAGTTCTGGGATGTGGTGAAGCCGAGCATCATGGTGTCGCCCAAGGTGAAGCTGGAGCCGGAGGACGACACTCCAACAATGGACAGATGGCCTAGGGCTGTGGCGGGAAGACGCGATTCGGTTATAGCACCCAATGAGCTCTCGATAGAGACGCCAACCCGTAACAGAGCTGTGAAGCTGGAAGATGTGCCTAAGAGACGACGACTTTTTCTGAGTCCAACAACGGCGGATATCGACGAGTTGGCCGAGTGCCCACTCGAAGAGAAATGCAGCACAACCACGAAGGTTGATCACCACAAGATACAGGCCGAAAACGAACATACCAGGAACTCGGTAAGCCCCGGATCCTCTCCAAACTCCCCCGGACACCCCCAAACACCATCCCGCTCAAACTACCGCCGCCACCCACCTGTAGTCTACGGGCTCTTCATCCTCAACACCTCGGTCCTGCTGCTCACGACCGACGCCTCCCAGGGTGACACCGCCTACGTCAGCTTCCACGTCCAGGTCAACTTCCAGGACCAGCACCAGGGTGTCTGGAACGCCCTGACTATCGCTATTGCAGTGTGCCTTGCGCGCGACGAGCTCATGACTCGTGTGTCCGACTTTGAGGAGTTGCCCGTCGTTGAGGACAGTGATCCGGATGTATGATGAACGAGGTAGTGACAAGTGTTAGGACAGTACGACTAATGAGCTTATGAGTTGGTTGTACTGCTGTGGTTCTTTTGATTATACCCCCTTCGAGGTCGGGTCTGTTGCAAACACCCCTCTTACACGCCATCATCATCACAATACCACTTATGCCTAACAAGGCCCCGTTCACACATTTTCCCATTAGGGGCAACATTAGTTGTCACAAATAAAGGTCAACTGAGAAATGAAAATCTGCGCAGAGTCGAAATCAGAGATGCTCTATCTTCATGGCTCTCTCTACATCTATGACCGTGTCTGATATACCTAACCAGATGATCCCTTCTATTCCCAACGCCCAACAATGACGGCTGCCCGCTGCCCACGCGTCTCTCTATCTGTACATACATGTCCATCACAATCGTCTACCGGAGGGGCTTTTGTAAAAGTAAAAGGTGGGGGGTTCTGAAGCGTTGAGCCGGGTGGAAAATAACAAAAAGAAGAAATAAATCAGAATGCAGGGGAGAGGTTCTATATTTCCTCACGCTCAACGGGCATCATAACGTCCAGCTGGTGAAGTATTCGTTGGTACAAGAACAGCATGCAGCCGCTCTGGATGAAGGTCCACACGCCTCGGGGTCCGACGCCGCGGAACCACCCAGCCACTCCTTCGGTGCGGTAAATGACCTTGAGGCCAGTCACAACAGAGGAGGCCTCAAGAGCGATGGCACCGGGTTTAGGTCGGTGGGTGTTGGGGGAGGATGTTGAGATATGTCGGGTTTGCGGGTTTGGGTCTTTGGCGTGTCGGGACTCGGCGGGTGGGTTGACCTGCGTCTGGAGGCGCGTCTTGACGACATCGAGAGGGCAGGTGATGACTCCGGCAAGGCCACCGGCGCTCGCACCGGTGAGGAGTTCGAGAGGGACGCCGATGTCGCGGCTCTGCTTGTACTTGCGGGCCCAGGTGGTGAACTGCTCCCAGAACATGAACTGCAGGGCGGAGAAGGGGAGGTCTCGGTACAGGGTGGCCTTGTAGCCGTAGAAGAGGGCGGAGGCTCCCTCAGTACGGACAATGGTGCGCGCAGCATCGATGGTGCCTCGGTAGTTGTAGCCAGAATGGAAGTGAGGGTTGTTGTACCGGCCCTGGAGTTGTAGTCGGGTCTTGAGGACTTCTGACGGGACATAGACGATGGATGAAGCGAGGTCTCCGAGAAATCCTGAACACGATCCGTTAGCGTTTGGGCGTCAGCAGTTGCGCCATGGTGGGGGAAACTTGCCTGCTGATAGGTAGGCAAGATGTTGCTGGCAGCCGTGATCGATGAGGAAGCGTTTGCTCCATTCGTACGTGCCGAAGAACAGGACGGTGCCGGGGAACGAGCCACTCAATGCTGGAATCCAGCCGCCATATAGACCTCTCCGAATTCCTTCTCGATTCCAAATTGTGTAGTAGGACTGTCCGAGAGATGTGTATTTGGGGGGCACATGGGGATCGCCCTGCTGTCTCGTCTTGACAGTATCGAGTGAGTGCATCAATAAGTCACCGGTTGAGCCTCCAATTCCTCCCGCAATCATAGCCTGCCATTGAACCCATGTTAGCGCATTCAGTTCCATTACCGGAGGTGCTGCGATGCTATGGCGCAGCGAGACCGGGGGAACGCACGTGGAAATAGGGCGGTCGGCCTTCGGATTCGACATCTTGGTTGGTCATGGTCTGGTTCTCGGCGAGTCCTGCACTGATACTATCCAAGCGGCGGCCCGGATGGCCGGCATTGCGATGCTCGGGAGAGGGCGCGTAGTCGCTCACTGAAGTCGGTGTCGTCGTCGTCGGAGCGGGGGCGAAGACGAGGGTCGAGTCCTGGAGACCGAGGGGCATTCTCCGAGGAGAGAGGGAACGGCGCGCGGGACAGCGGAGGAGGTTGAATGACGGCGGCTGTGACGCAGCAGGCAGCGTGGGTGGAAAAGAGAGAAATAAAAGTGCCGGAGAGAGAGGATCCCGGGGACGTCGCTGGGGGGTTCGGTAAAGCGAAGAAGCCGGGAAAGCGAAGGTGAGAGGGTCAAGGTGGGAGGTGGGAGGTTTCGATCTCGGTGTCGCGTGGCGGGCCGGGCGATGGAGATTATCATGCCGAGAATTTTGTTGGTTTGGATCCCTGGGATGCGCCTTCCCTAGCGGCGGCCACGGCCACGGGCACCGGCAGCGGGCGTCGCGGCCACTGTGCTCAGAAATCGGGCCCGAATTTCTGCCCTGGGACCTGGCTGCGGATTAACCCGAGGACTGAGCCATGGTCCGTGCACGTTGATAAGGCTGCTCTATCATTCATGCTTGAGAATAGGAAACATGGTACGGAGTATTGAGATGCGAATACATAGAGCCCGCGAGTTGCCTGATTCTTGCGTTGATCATGCCAACCGTATAAGTGATACTCCAAGAATCTACCCGTTAAAATCGGTCGACGATACACATAAAGTCTCCGTCCTATCCTGTGCCGTATTGTACATCCATTCACCCTCATACACTGTTCGATCTCGTCCTCACCCAGAAAACTCACTGCGCTTCACTCTGTCCGCCGCCGCCGCATGCTCCCACCACCTCAACGACCCAAATTTCCGAAACGGATACACAACATATGTCACCCTCCCGGTCAAGAGTTGCTTCGACACTGGGCCGTACGTGTTGCTGTCTAGGCTCGACCCCGGCGGCCCATCGCCTTCCACCCACACGTGGCCCTGCGGCACCCTCACCGTCGGCAACGGATGCGGCGCCTTGGTCTGCACCACGTCGTTTTCCAGCGCCACTACTCGCTTGACCGCAATCTTATCAGGATGCGTCGGGCTCCTGTTCTCCAGCGTCAGCTTGGGGTTCTCTGCTTCCTCGCTTCCTCCCCGCGGTGCTTGGCGAGCGGCGCCCATCGTCCATACCGTAACGTCACGACCATGCCCCTCTCGAGGTTCTCCTGCGGGGACCACTTGTAGTTGAAGATCACGTCCCGTCGCAGCGTCGAATCCTTGTCGTCATTCAACAGCGGGAACATCGAGTTGCCGTCCACGACCGTAAATTCCGCCACGTGAAGGTTGATCATGGCTATGACCGGGATCCACGTCGCGAAGCCGAATAGCTTCCATGCTGTGGCCCGGAGGATGCTGGGCTGCCCGCCGCCGCTTGCCCGCCCCCATATTGAGCCAAGAGCCATGAAGCGTCGAAAATGTTACCGTCGTTGTTGAACAGCGGCGTTGAGAAACATTTCATAAGAGATGAGCACGATGAGGTTTGGCTCTTGGTGATGTGACAGGATTGGCTAAGCTTTTTCTCGGCTAGTCCCGCCGCCCGCTGCCCACCGCACTTGTAAATACCCATGACCGGATATCCGATCCCTTCCATACCTTCAACCGACAAAGTGTTGCTTCTCGAATGGAGCGAGCCTCACTTAAATACAAAGGTCCCCTCCGTCCTAATTAGTGTGTCATTTTCCGTCACAGATCCCAGTACAATGCACCTACTAAAAAAAAAAAATCGATACAGGACCAAACTCAAGCAATGTACCACCACATCCCTACAACAAGAACTCACACACGACACACCAAGCCAAAAGAAATTGATCGTGAAAAAGTCGTGTTAGACGCCACGTCCTACTTGAATAACTACATGAATGTCGAACTTTTGGGATGCTTTTGCAGCCTGGGTAGACGCTTTCTGCCCGTCTCCTGAACCGCGTCTAATGACACCGTTTTGGTCCGACGCCCCGCTCAAGGGGCGACCCCGGGACTGGCTCGAGCAGACCTGCCGATTCAGCTCGTCCCGGCGTGATTTATCCCAGTCAATCCTTAAATGGTCTCGGGGATGTTGTCGTCGCTGTCGCTCATACTCTCGTCGCCGCTGACTTCGGCGTTCTCGCGCTCGCGCTTCTCCATAAGAGCCTGCAGCTCGGCATCGTCGCTCTCCGTAACGGCCTTGGGCTCCATCTTGACAATCAGGTTGCCACCTGCTCCCTCGATGCTCTTTCGGATCTCGACGATGGCCTCTTCCAAGGCCGTAATTCCTACGCTCTTGTCCAGGCACGTGTTGGTGAGGACGTACAAGGGAGGAGACACGAGCTTGACCTTCACTTGAGACTCCTCGGTGTTTCTGGCCTCGGCAGTGCGAAGCGCAGTCTTGACGGCGTCGATGCCCTCATAACCAAAGCAGGTGACCTCGATATCGGCTCGGACCTTGGTCGGTTGGGGAGTAAGTCGCTTGCTGATGTAGAGCTTGAGCTCATCCGCCACAGGCTGGTTGGGGAAGGTAATATCGTTCCAGACCTCAGGGTTGCTTCGTAATGTCAGCAGGATTCCACCACCTAATGTTCCATGCAACTAACGTGATAGAGAGCTTGAAGGCGTCGATGGCGTGGCCGAACTTCTTGTTCAGAGGCCAGGCTATGCTCTCGTACAGCGACTCGATCGGGTTCTGGGTCTTTTCGGCGACGTGGCGCATGATCGAATGGACCATCTTTCCCTTGTTGTATCGCTCCTCGCACTTCACGATATCCTCGGGCGATACTCGGCGCTTCGACAAATCGATATATCCTGCGACAACGTGAGTCCCCATTCGAAATCGCTCAGGCCTTCTCGTCAGGCTTACCCTTCTCCTTGTCCACTCGCAGCACCACGACGACCTCATTGCGACCGACTCGGATGAGCTTCTGAATACTTCGGATACGTCGTCGCGAAAGTTCGGAGAGTAGGATCATGCCGTCGATGTTGTCGTACTCGAGCAGCTTGACGTAGGCACCCATCTCGGCGATCTAGAGTGGGGTCAGAGCGGGTGCGTCCAAACAGACTAGACTTCGACTGACCTGCTTCACATTGACCATGACGAAGCTATCGATCTCCGGGAATTTCTCCTCGTAGAAACGGCAGTTTGTTAACGACATATTGGCGGTATTGTCGAGGATTCGGGAGATTGGGTCGGTTTGGA
The DNA here is from genome assembly GCA_013756995.1 of Neonectria neomacrospora. NCBI lineage: Eukaryota > Fungi > Ascomycota > Sordariomycetes > Hypocreales > Nectriaceae > Neonectria > Neonectria neomacrospora. Next base: position 6,897 of record JABSTB010000445.1, read on the forward strand.
GAGGCGAGGTGGGGTTGGATCCCAAGGTGGCCTTTTACAGACGCAAGCCGAGCTTCAAATGTGGCCGAAAAAATTCGTCGGTATGTGTTTTCTCGGGGGCGTTAATATTAACCCGTTGTTCGTCGATTTCTCGTGTGTTCGGGTCGCGAATCGTTTGTCTTGGAGGGGGACGTCAAGGATGCGGAGTCATAATTTTGACATTTTACGACACAGACGATGATGGTGGGGTGTGGCGGGGTGTGGCTAGTTTCCGGGCGGTAAGCCCTGGCAGAATACACCAGCTCAAGGATGATGGAAGCTATCGCCACGTGACTAAGCAAGTAAACATCCAAAGCTTCATCTAAGAATATCTCGAAGCGCGCAATTGGCCATGGCTCCTGGTAGGTTCTTCGCGCGTGTCGCTAATCTCTTGGGACTCGTGGTACTAATCTAGTCTCAGCGACACAATACGAACTGTCCCCGCCGCCGGGCGACGCGGTATCATCGATCTCCTTTGCGCCCTCTTCAGGAACCAAGCTCCTTGTCTCCTCATGGGACAAGAAGGTCTACTGCTACGATATCGCCGGCGGCGCGGGCGAGACAAACCTGGTCAACACTTATGAACACCGAGCGCCGGTTCTAGATGTGTGCTTCGGTGCCGACGACAATGAGGCCTTCACCGCAGGCATGGACTGGGCTGTCAACAGGTGGGCATATTAGATTCACACGCGCCTCACGGGCTATGGAGCTGACGACATCCCTTAGAATTGACCTGGAAAGCGGAGAGAAGACTCAACTAAGCAAGCATGCTGCGCCGGTACGATGTGTAGCGTACAGCCGTACGCATTGTACGTTCATCCTTGCCCTTTGCTGTGCCATGCTAACTGGGAGACAGCCATTCTCGTCTCCGCATCATGGGACTGCAGCCTCAACCTTCACAATCTCAAGGACCCTTCAAGCACTCCTATTCGAGTTTCACTGCCAGGCAAGCCTCATGCGCTGGCTGCTAGCCCTAGCAAGGTCGTGGTTGCCATGACCGGACGTGTCATCAACATCTATGACCTCGACACCATCGCCGAGCTTTTTGCGTCTGGCTCTACCGAACTTAAGCCGTGGCAGCAGCGCGAGTCCTCTCTTCGGTATCTTACACGAGCTGTGGCTTGCATGCCCAACGATGCTGGGTACGCAACGAGCAGTATCGAGGGCCGAGTTGCTGTGGAGTGGTTTGAAGATACTGCCGAATCCCAAGCTCGCAAATATGCATTCAAGTGCCATCGTCAAGCAGCAACCGATGGTGATGGAGATATCGTGTACCCCGTGAATGCACTGGCATTCCACCCAGTTCATGGAACGTTTGCGTCGGGAGGTGGTGACGGCACTGCTGCCTTGTGGGACGCAGAGGCAAAGAGGAGACTAAAACAGTACCAGAAATTCCCCAACAGTGTTGCGGCGCTCGCATTCTCTAGCGATGGCAAATACCTGGCCGTCGGAGTGTGCCCTGGCTTCGAGACTGGACAGGAAGACTACAACGGTGAGGGCCAGACTTCGGTGTTAATTCGGGAGCTTGGAGACAACGAGGCAAAGGGCAAGGGCGCCAAGTGAGGGGCAGTGTCATGTGAGGACAGCCTCATCCGAATAGGCGTTCGGGCGGGTGATGGGATCTCGATTGTGTTTAAGTGAAGGTAGTATTCTTGAGTTCAGGGGACGTTGACATGTAGATACCCCTACAATGGACTGGATCTTGTTGAACACCCCTGCGCTTCCCCTCTTTGTTCCGTACATTTCTGCTCTTCATTGGACCTCCTTGTCCCAACTATATTGTGCTTATTTGACCCCAACGAGGACTTGGTCTTCGTGATCTCCTGTGCCTAACGAGGGGCTTAAACTGGTGGTCCTTCGGCATGCATCATTATGTGGACTTAGCGGAACTTGATACAATGATATAGTGTGCCATTCTGAGTTATTCTTGCTGCATGTACGTGCAGTTGTAGGGGATGGTCGGGTAAAAGATGTTTCACTAGCATCGAACCCGTCACGGCACTGGAATTCGGGACTGTTGGATGGTGACACGTATATCTTAGTGCTGCTCCTAGGGACTCTGTAGTCCCTAATTCGAACTCCTTTTCGAATAGTGTATTTCCCTTTCGTCTGGATGTCACGCGGGGCGTTCCGAGAGAGAGGTCTCAGTTTGTTCTCTGTGGGCGATTCGGGTCCGAGTTTCACGACCTGTGGGGGAGTGTTGTTGCGTGACAGGATTGTTTCTTCGATTTTGAGGGGGCCTTCAGCTCTGTTGGCTTTCTTACGTTGCATGGATATGACCGGGGGCAGCATCACGAACCTGTGTTGAGCCTGACAGCAGCTGGGGCATTATCCCAAACGGAGCGGATTGACTCGTTCCGTTTTCTCTTCAGAGTGATCCGGGGACGGAAAGCTAGATCGTTGCTGACCCTGGGACTGCTATCTCTTTCTAGCTTCTCGACAACACAACTGTGGCGGTATTCCTGCGAGCTATCGCTAGGAAGCGGTGTACAAGGTATTCTACATTATGTCAGTGGAGTTCAAAAGCCCGAATCCGTTGGAAGGCACATACACGTCGACGTAACTAAACTCATCCAGTGTTGATGGTACGATACTCGATTCAGTGGCATCGTTGACATGTACCTGGAACTCGGGGGCAAGACTGCGTCGGGTACAAGGGCTAGGTGAATCTGCCATTATTCGGTCGTGACAAGGAACACTCGTTGCACGCCCAGGTTTGCGAATACAGTCGTATCTCGTCATATTGTTGGGCGGGAATTCCACACAGCGTCTTGTAGGTGAGAAATGGGGACAATAGAATCTTCCCTAGCTGCGCAAGTAAGATGAAGAAATTAAATCAAGCTTGTTTGAGTTGGGTGGGAGGAAATCCAAATAACGTTCCTCGCCAGGCAGGAACCTCTTTCTCACTTCAGGGCAAGTGAGCCTCAACTACCAGGCATCTTCGAATGTCGGTCAATCCCATGACTTAGCACCGAACGTCCTGAACATCTATGAGATAAAAGAAGTGAAGCCTGCCATAGACAACATACGGCAAAATGAAATTCGCTTCCTCTCGCTTCAATGCTGCGAGGTATGGTATTGAAACACCAGTCCGACATTACAAGCGGGACCTTGTCCATGCACAACACACTCCCCCACAGCAAGTAGCAGCGACGGGCTGTCATATATAGTATGAAAGAGAGTTGCAATTTGATTGACCTAGGGCCCAATACTGATAAGTAAATTACTATCCCTTCAACTCGAAACCGTTGCTCTTCATCACGGCCGTCCCTGATACACAACACTTCCATTTGGCCAGCGAGAGAATGGGTATCGACGTGGCAACCACCGCCAATAGTACGACTTAAAACGGAAGCCCTACTCTCCAGATTTGGATGCCGCAATTGGCTAAACCAAATTAGCAAGTGTTTCCAATCGAGGAGCAGCCAATGATTCTTTCAGAAGCTTACCTTGTTGTCCGCGACGTAGTCAAAGTGGCCTCCCATCTTCAGCAGCCAGACATCCTGGCCTCCACTCGTCTGTCCCGGGCGGAAGAGGAAGCCATGGGGAAATCCAAGTTGGAAGTCTACAGCGTTATCGATTTCCTGGATGTCTTCTTCGCTCAACTCGAGAGTGAGGGCTTCGATGTTCCCCCTGATGTGGTCCACCTTTCGACCGCCCACAATGGGAAAGACATAAGGCGTCTTGTGCATGACGTAGGCGAGCGCAACACTGGTGATTATGGTGTTCTTGCGAGTGGCGACTGCCTCTAGGACCCTGCTGGTCTTGATATCGTTCTCGGTGGCCTCCACCTGCCGCCCTTCCATGGCCTTGCGCTGCTCCTCGGTCTTGAACTTACCTCCTCCGAGAGCCCCCCAGGGAGCAATACCCATGCCTTCGGCCCTGCACATAGGAATGATGTCTCGTTCGAAGTCACGCGAGGCCGCCGACCAATTGCCCTGGTAAACGGAGAACTGGCGGAGTCCATGATTACGCGCATATTCGTTTGCCTTGCTATACTGTTGTAAGTGAACGTCCCACGTGAGGTTAATAATGAACTCTTACCTCACTACCCAGGCAGGAGTGTCGCTGATGCCCAGATACAAGACCTTACCAGAGCTGACAAGCTGGTTGAGAGATTGCATCAATTCGGGGATCGAAGTGCTGTAGTCCCACCAGTGGACGTATAACTGGATGATGATTAGCCATTGCGAAATACTGAACACATTTCAGCAACCCTTACCAGATCAATGTAGTCAGTTTGTAGATTTCTTAGGCTGTTATTGACGGAGGTCAAGAGACTCTTGGTCCCATTTCCTTGAAAGTTTGACATGATGTGTGCGGAATTGGGGCCATTGCGAAAGTTGGTGGTGTACTTGGTGGCGATGACTTCCCCAAAAGTCAGCTTCCATAGCCAACAAAGATACGTAGGGGATAGAACAACCGACCTATCTCATCGCGAACTCCACGTTTCTTCATCCACTCTCCAACCCATGTCTCAGACTCCTGAAACTGGTAGTTGTTTGCAGTATCAATGAAGTTTCCTAGAATAATGAAAGTCAGCACACGACCGGTTTTGAGGTAATAAACAAGGCAACCGACCTCCCTATGGCTTGTTAGTTTCATGCTATCATGTAACACGATGACCAATTGCCTTACCTGCTCGTAGAAGAAGTCAAGAATGGACTCGGTCGAGGCCTGGTCGCACTCTCCCATGTGTTGCTTCCTAGATTGGTGTTAGTGGCCGAGGCATTCTACACCATGAGATGTTCCTTACCAGGCATCGCCAAAGTTCATGGCTCCCAGGCATAACGGGCTAACCCGAATGGAAGCAGTGGGTGACAGCAATCGGTGTCGGGCCAGGGGACTCCTGGGGCTTGGGGCGAGAGGAAGAGCCATTATAGTGGGTGGTTGTTCTGCCGAGGTTCTGTCCGGTACGGTACGAGATCAAGGTGAAGGCTACTAAGATAGCTAGCTACCTCCAGTAGGTATGCTGGATCTCAACGCGGAGTTGGATGAGGGGTAGTAGGCTTTGGAAAGCTATTGTGTTGGGCGGCGCCTGAGGGGAGGACGACGGATTGGATTCTTTGGAAAGTTCAACCAGTGCAAGAAGGAAAGGTGCTATTGACTGCGGACACACTGCCTTAAATAAACGTCGTTACTATGATATTTATAATGGTGATGCCATGAACGCCTTGTGGAGGGGAATCAACACCATCCGTCGTTTGTCTAAACTCCGTCCTAAAAGCCGGATAGGATCTCCACATGCAGCCATTCACATCCTAGTACAAACGCCAAAGGGAAAGAGTCTTGCCGTGTGATGCAATCACCAGTGACGTGATGGGTGGGGGAGTTGCTTCCTGAACACAAGTATCTGGAAGGACGGCCTTCAATATCCGAGATGACTTCCATGACCACTACCAAAGATGTGTCTTCCTTCTCGGCTGAGATTAACCCCCCCCCCCCCAAGCTTATTTCACAGGGCATAGCCTAAACTGTGTTGGTAGGCCAATTTCATGGGGTTTTGCGCGGCATCAAGGAGTCCCAAGCAACCCCGCGAACCAAGTTGAAGGAGAGGGAGCTGGACTTAGCGGGCTTAATGCTGGGTTACGAGCAACCAAATCCACCCAATCAGGCCATCTCCGCCTGAGGGGCACACACCACGCTCCAACTTCCCAGCAAAGTTCTGGCCGAGGTTTTCCCGCCTGCTTCCCGCTTCCCGGCCCCGGTCTCCAGTGCGAATGACTTTCAAACCTCCAGTAAGAATCACACCACGCCACACCATTCACTGAGCGACATTGACGAACATTGAACGACAACCACCACCCGAATTGCGATTTCGACGTCGAGGTTACGTCCGAGCGGAATCAAATCCAGGCACCAGTGGCCGCGACTTTGACAATGGCTGCCTGAGATGGCCTCTTCCCACCCCGTCCAGTCAAGGACTGCCATCAATGCTCTCCGCGGCGTTCTCCTGACGACGTCCTGTTCCGTCATCCTCCTCGCCGAGGAACGCCGACAACGCCTCAAGATTGCTCGTGCCGCAATCGACAACGCTAAAAAGCTACACACGGCTCGAGTTGTTCACAACTCGGTTTCATTGAGCGAGAGCTTCGGGCGACGTGAGGCATACCCAATCGAACTTGGGGGCGATTATCTCACCACCTCGAACCCCCATGGCACAATCCGCCGCCGACGACGAAATGGACAACCCTCTCGAACTTCATTAAGGGCAGAGGCCGTTCAGCCGAAAGAACCTTCCACGACCTCGTCGCCCGAGACGTCCGAGACACCTGAGACGCGACAAAAGAAGTGGGATGAATGGGATGCAGCGAGAAAAGAGCTCTCACAATTGTCTTCATCAGGGCCTTTTGCCCATCACGAACTGTTCTTACGGGTTTCAATGGACGACATGCCCGTCGCTCTGAGGCATAGACAGTCAAGAACAGACGAAAACAATGTGGACGGTACCGAAGAGTCAAACGTGGCAGCGGAGGCTCACGCTTTAGGGCTTGACAAGAATCCAAATTCCAAGACCCTCGAGATCCCAGTTCCCCCGGACGCAGTACCACAGACTCCAGCTGAAAGCCGTCACTCAGGAACCAGCACGGTCTTGCATGCAGCCTTCACGGGTGAGCACGTGGCGGCTCAATCCACTAGCCTCAAACCAGCAATACAGCCCGCCTCGCTTCCTGCCGAAGATTCCCGTTATCTAGAGAGCCAGGCATCTTTAGAGGAGTCTTTGGTTACGCTGGATAATCTTATCGCCAAGTTTAAGTCACCTGGGGCCGATCAAGCTGTGATTGCTGAGGGACAAAATTGGGCAATTGAGTTACTCAGACGGTTAATATCTTCGGAGTTCCTGGCACCCCAGTCGGCTTTACTTCGAGGTCTTCGCATCCTCCAGTCCGTTGTTAGTTCTCAGCAACACAGCAAAATCCCCACCATCCTCGATACTCTGCGTCCAGTATGCAAAGAAATTTGCCTTTTGGCTGTGCCGGCCATGGACTGCTTACACGCGAAGCATGATATAGAAGGTGCTAGCACACTGCTCAGACATTTATTTCAGTCCCCAGTCTGGAAGTCCGAAGACACTCCACACAACCTGCGTAACACGTGGGTGACCCGGATGCTTATGCACTATTGGAGGAAGACGCAGAATTTTTCTGAAATCAAGAGCATCTACCAGCTATTGCAGGATGCTGGTCTCTTTGCAGACGGTTTCCTCTCTCCAATCACCCAATATTCCATTCGTCGCCGAATTGCCTTGACAGCCCTTGATGCAGGCGACGATGCGACTGCAAAAACAGAGATGGAACGGCTTCGTCAGCTCAGACCCAAGGCGTCAGAACATGACGTCAAACTTCGGGGGAGATTCGCCATCCGGGATGCTTCGTTGGGCAACTGGGAGGCGGTATGGCCACAAGTCCAGGGGCTCACGGCCAAGGGAAGGACGGGCGACCAGTATCAAAACGTTCTATCTTGGCTTACAAAGATCTACTGCAAAGACCACTCAGCAGCAGAAATCGACATCTTTGTCCAGGATCTTGTCGCATCTCACGGGATGGCCCTGAATCAACCTCTGGCCTTCATTATCATCGACCGCCATGGGCGCAATCGCGACATCCAGGCGCTTGTCAAATGGCTCCAATACTGTCACAATGGTGGGCTCGAACCGGACCAGATCTTTTTCAACGAGGTCGTTGAAAAATGCTGCAAGTACTGGAACCTGACACGAGTGGACGTTGTTCATATGCTGAAGGGTGTCCGGGAGTTCATGCCCTGGATTCATGACCCTCATGTTGCCAAATACTCAGTACGTGGTGCTCTGAGTGACCTTCACAAGTCCCTCCCAGGAGAAGACTCGAAGGGGGATAGTTTCGGACTAGTGTCCAAACTGCCCAACACGCCAGGCGATTCGTTGACGGCTTTCGAGCGAACAGCATTTAGGTGCATGAATACATGGGCTCTCGAGAACAACTGGCAACGGGTGTATGGTGCTTTCAAGGAGGCCTCAGACAAGGGCATTGGATTCTCTTCCCGTTGTCTTCGACTAGCCGTCATCGCCAACATCAATATGGAAGGGGCTCACTCTTGTACGGCGACTGAGCTCGTAGGCAAGGCACATATCAAAGGCCATGACGTGAGCGGGGCTCTGGTCCCGTTGCTGGTAGCTCGACTCGAGTCTGGGGACAGCGTGGGAAGGTTACTGCAAGAGGCGCTTAGCCAAGGAACACACGTCCATGACAGTGTCTACAACAAGGCAGCACGCATCTTGACTCAGAAGGGCTTCCAGGAGGGGGCGATCAGGGTTTGCGAGCTTGCAGCACAACAAAATGGCGATGGAGAGCTGGCATACAGCCAGTTCAACTTTGCCAGCCTCATCTACTTATTCACCGGTCAGAGACGTTACGATGACCTTCGATCACTTGTCATGAGCTTCACTTGCAAGTCAGAGTGGTGGCAGGGAAGCAAGGAGTGCAAAGAGTCTCTCAAGCGAGCCATAAAAGCAGTGGCGACCCGAGTGGCGCGGTCGGCTCCAACAAACCAGGAGATCCACGAGGAAGCGCTGATGTACCTGAACCAAGCCCTTTCCCATATCAAGGCGCTCCGAGCCACGACTCAACAGGACCGGGTAGCCCTCACGCAGGAGGTAGTGGGTGTCTTCAAGCAGATGGACCAGGTCCGGGACTTGAAACTCGAAACCCTGGAGGAAGAAGGCACAACGGACCGTCGACCACACAGCGCGAGGATATCTTGGGAGACTCCCCCAGTTAGGTCTCGAAACACAGAGCAACTAGATGAGGGAATACGCCAAGACGGACAGATGAGGATGGAGCAATCCAAGAGTTTGAGGAGCAGTAAAGCGGAACCATCACAGCGGAAGATGGTGCGAGCGAAGGAACTTGCGAATGAGCAGGAAGACATGTTTATTGCCAGGCAGAGTCTGGCTGGAGCATTCTTCTGAGCGGAATAGTTGTTTCCTCGTTGCGGTCCATTTATAGAGACCACCTCTGATAGAGCAGAGACCTACATAGACGCCTCGTGCCTGCACCTACGACCTACACTTGTACATACACCCACCTAGTAGTTACCTTACCAAGTACCTATCTTATGTACCTACAATATGTATATATAGAATCCAATTGGACAAAACGGGTAGAAGCAATTCAAGGAGAAAAGCAAAACGAGGAGAGGAGTGTCCAGTGTGAGTCTGATCCAATGATATATGGGAGGTGACGTGACATCGGAATGCGAAAGCACAAGCACACTCCCGAGACGAGAGAAACCGAGAAGAAAGAAAAAAAAGCGATACCCAGTGATACCACGGATCACATGCCAACACGGCATTGCAGTGCGTGTGTTGCCCTGCAGAATCTGACAACACCAATTCACCCGGGCATGAAGAGACGGGAATGCGTCACGCGCGAGCTGAGGCGCCAGGTCATCATGGCAGCAACCATTGGTGGCGCGGTTCAATGCAGGAACAGACACGAATGCGAAATGCCGGCACGAAGACGGACCGGGACCGGGATAGGACGGCAGAGGAATGGAAAGCTACGCATAGTACGTGTTTGGGATCCTGACGCTGAAAGCCGTACGATGTTTTCAGGTGTCTGTCTGTCTAACAGTCGCTCCCCCCAACACATTGGGCCCTGACTTTCACATGCCGACAAACAAAAGCAGCGCAGGGACGAAAAGGACGAAAAAGACGAAAAAGACGAAAAGAACCGGATCCCTGTGAGCCCATTCGACAGGGCCCATCGAACCATTTGCGGCGGGCGGCGGGAACGGTCATTGGTGCGTGGCTAGGCGGTCAGGGAGGCTATGGGGCGTGGTGGTGCGATTTGGGGAGCGTTGGGGGCCTGCGACGATCAGAGGTTAGGGGCACAGGGCCCTGCAGGACGTGCTACAGCAGTGACAGCACTGGGAATAGCGCCTGGGCAATGAACTGGACCCCTTGTCCTAGGCTCTCTCCATCCCATCCCGTCCCTCTCGGTACCGACCTGCCCCTTCTCCCCTCCCTCGCTGCTCGGGACTTGCAGCCATGATGGCCCGTGAAATCCATGGCATTTGAAACGGCACAGTCAGAGAGTCGCGAATGAGTGACATCCTATAGGCTGATTGACTCTCGTCGGACTGGCCCGCCCGTCTTCCTAGGTGACAGACGACAAACAAGAAAAGAGACGCGAAAATGAAGTTCACTTACAAACGGAGCGACTCCGGTCAATTGGCCCGAGGGAAAGGGAGACAAAGACCTCTCTTGGCCCTTACAGCCTGCATTTAGCTCCGACAAGCTCGTCTCATCAATTGCTCTTCATTGATCCAATCAATTCCTCACTAAACAAGCAATCTTGTCGGTTGTGCTGCCTGCAAAGTCGCATCCATCATCCCCACCAACACCGAGAAGGGCGTCATACATCCTAGACTACTTTAACGTATTCGTACACGGCGTACCCGCAACGGCATTCCCCGGTCCGGCGTCCGACGAACAACCTCAACGGCAGCGACACCGACTCTCTTGAGTCCAATCCTTCATCTCCGTCCCGCCGCCGCCTCAATTGCTCCTCCTTGCTCCCCCTCCTTCTTTTTTTTTTTTTAACTCGTCTCCCAGTTGTTCCCGTTGACGAGCGTTGACTTTTTCCCTCCCGGCGATTCATTCAACCTCCATTAATCTAATCGACGCCCCCCGATTGAAAACCAATTGAGAGCCCCAATCGCCCCTCGAATCCTTCCTCGACGACTCCCACTCTCCCCCAAAGACCCTGCTTCCACTCCACCATGACCACGACTCTCACTACGACCGAGTCTCAGACTCGTCGTCGCGAGAACTACCACGAGGCTGATGTCGTCGTCGTCGGCGCCGGCGTCTTCGGCTGCGCCGTCGCATACGCGCTCGCCAACCAGGGCCGCTCCGTGCTGCTCCTCGAGCGCTGGCTGAAGGAGCCCGATCGCATCGTCGGCGAGCTACTCCAGCCCGGCGGCATCGCTGCCCTCGAGAAGCTCGGCCTTGCCCACACCCTCGACGACATCGACGCTGCTCCCTGCTACGGGTACACCGTCATCTACCATGGCGAACCCGTCATGGTCCCCTACCCCAGCCTCGACGAGAACAACCAGGTCCCCAACGCCTGGGGTGGCCACAACAAGCCCGGTGACAAGAAGCAGGTCGGTCGCGGCTTTCACCACGGCCGCTTCATCACCCAGCTGCGACGCGCGTGCCAGGGTCACGAGAACATCACCATCGTGGAGACTGAGGTGGTCAAGACGCTGCACGGCGACCAGACCGAGCAGATCCTCGGTGTCGAGAGCCGCACCACCAACAAGGAGACGGGCGTCAAGGAGCCCGACTACTACTTCGGCCAGCTGACCATCATCGCCGACGGCTACGACTCCAAGTTCCGCAAGCAGGTCCTCGGAACCCGCCCCGACGTCCGCTCCAAGTTCTACGCCCTGGAGCTCATTGACTGCGATCTCCCCGCGCCCGGCCACGGCCATGTCATTATTGGCAACGCCTTCCCCGTCCTCCTGTACCAGATCGGCACCCACGAGACCCGCGCCCTCATCGACGTGCCGCAAGACCTCCCCGAGGCCTCAACCGCCAACGGCGGTGTCCGTGGCTACATCCAGAAGCACGTCCTACCTGCGCTTCCCGACTCCATCCGACCCTCCGCTGAGAAGGCCCTCGCCGACGGCAAGATCCCCCGTAGCATGCCCAACAGCTGGTTGCCGCCCTCGCGCCAGACCGCCAACGGAATGATTCTTCTCGGCGACGCCATGAACATGCGCCACCCGCTCACTGGTGGTGGCATGACGGTTGCTTTCAACGACGTCGTGGTCCTTGCCGAGTTGCTGCACCCGGACCGCATCCCCAACCTCGACAACCCCAAGGCCATTAACGCCGCCATGGATGACCTCTACTGGCGTCGCAAGTCCTTCACCGGTATCATCAACGTCCTCGCTCAGGCGTTGTACTCCCTCTTCGCTGCCAATGACCGCCAACTACGCGCCCTCCAGCTTGGCTGCTTCGACTACTTCCGCCGTGGTGTCATTGACGGCCCCTGTGGCCTCCTTGCCGGCGTCATTCACCGGCCTGCCATCCTCTTCTATCACTTCTTCTCAGTCGCCTTCCTAGCCATCTGGCTCAACGCCTGCGCCGTTGTCGGAGGTAGTGTCTTCGGCTTCCTCTGGACTCCGCTTGCCATTATCGACGCTGTCCTCATCCTCTGGAAGGCCTGTATCGTATTTCTCCCGATCATGTGGCGCGAGGGCTTCAGGTGATGGGTAGGTTTACAGTCTTATGTCGATGAGGCAGGGGGCCGATATAGGGTGCTGAGGCGGGATACTTAGATGAACCAAACGAGAAGGATGAATGGCGCGAGCTGCGGCGTTTGGGGGAGCTTGGTTGGCTTTCTGCATGAAACGACCAGAAACGATAAAGATGCGATATGCCCCCTGTTCTCCCTCGTGGGCTGGATGGGGGCAAGGAGGGACGGGGTTTTAACTCCAGTACATATTCATGATGCCAGGTTTTCAGACAAGAGAAGAAAAGGAGTAGGGGCATGGGCAGCGATTTCACTTTTTTCTTACTACATTTCTCGGATCGGCACATTCCTCGCGAGGTTGTAATCAGTAGATATATGTTAATCTTAATGCAATAGCATTTATCACTTCAAGTCATAGCGAGGAGTGCGAACAACTTAATACCACGTCGAGGAGCACGTCGAAGAGTAATCAAATTGTTGGTTTGAAAGATTCGTTATTTTCGTTTCTATTTGATCATGCCCGAGCCACTTCAGGCCAAACCAGCCGGTAACTTGTTAAACATCATCGGCCTCGCACAACAAACAGCCCCTTCCTTAGGTCAACCGGCGTCGATACACGCCCATCATCCAGCTCGCGCGTAAAACAGCGAGGCCGATGGCCATCTTGATGCTGTCCTGGATAACGTTGAGCTTGCTGCCGCCAACCTCATGCCACTCAATGGGCACCTCCGCGACCTTGATGCCAGGGCTCGTGCCGATAACACTGCCGTCGTGTCCAAGAATAGGGGTGGCCGGGGCGGACTCAGAGAGCATGAGCATCTCAATGTCGAAAATCCAACCCTCGGTGTGCATGTAGGGGATGATGTGCGGGAGGGACGCACGGGAGAAGAGCTTGAAGCCACACTGGGTGTCACGGATACGAGAGGTGGCGGGAGGTGTGAGGATCATCAGGACAAGGTGGAAGGATCGCATGAGAAAGTTGCGTAGGGCCGAGCGCTAAGAAAGGGAGTGTCAGTAAGAGTAAAACGAGGCGATTTGGTGATGGGGTGGGAAACAAACCTTAACAACGGCCTCGCTGCCGACGAGATGGGCACGGCTACCAATGGCCACGCCTCGATGAGAGCCATCAACAACCTCCTCGCATCCCTCAATCAACTTGCCGACGTCGCAAAACCGCGATGCCCCATCCGCGTCCGCGAACAAGACGTACTCGCCTCTGACGTGGCGGAACCCATGGGTTACACCACCCCCCTTGCCACGGTTCTTCTCCAGCGTCACAACCCTCAGGATATCGTGTAGGCCGTTGTCCTTGGCGAATTGGAGCACCACGTCTACAGTCTTGTCGCGACTCCCGTCATTTACCAGGATAATCTCATAGCCGCCCAGGTCCTCTTTGGGCGCATTGCGCATGTGTCGCTTGGAGGTCGGGCTCGCCACGGCGGTCTTAGCGTGCGCGGAGCGGCCAAAGTGCTCATCCAGGTACGGGACGGCCTCCTCCAGTGTAGGGATGACGCGGTCCTCTTCGTTGTAGGCGGGGAATACGACGCTGAGACGGACCTCGGCTAGCTCGATGGATCCTGCGTCGGGCATGGGGTAGGCCTCAGTAGGATGGACGCGCTGCTCGCTGAGATGGCGCTCGGCCAGCCAGCGGTCGTACCAGCAGGGCAGTGGGATAGGATGAGTTCGTCCGGTCGTTGGATGACTGGTGATGTAGGTCTTTTCGGAGGGCAGGACGGGGCGGGGCTTTGGCGCGACGAGGTGGAGGAGAGCGAAGAGCTGGTGGTAGAGTCAGTCGGGGAGAAGCTCTGGAGGTTCGGGCTGGGGAGATGGGCAGACTCACAGCGAGGAGCGCAAACAGAACGAGCGCAATGAAGAGAACCAGCAGAATGTAGATGGGCGTCGCCTCAACCCACGCCCAGAGCGGGCCCAGGAAGGCGGCCATGACGGAGGGGTGTTGACTCTCCAGCTGCGAAGCCGCCGAGGGAAGAGGGAATGGGTGAGTTGACGGAAAAGAAAGACAATTGCGGCGCCTGTCGTCAAGTTGTGCGCATGCAGAAGGGAAATAAAAGCAAACCGGGTGGAAAGGAAAGGAAAGAAATGGCGGGGACAAGAGAGTGAGGACCAAGCGATGATGGATAAGGTACGACGTCAATGCAGCTTGTCAAGGCCACGGAGCCTCTACTTGCGCCCACCTTGCGCTGCAGCACCCCTAAAGGACTGCTAATGGCGGCACCCCTGGGGGAACCTGCGAGGCTGGCCAATGACGGGCACGATGAACGGCGCCCCCCCGCCACAGGGGTCCAGTTGCTTTGCAGCAGGGGCCCCCCCTGGTTGTTTGGGACCTGAGTGGCGAACACCTTGGCACCCTAATTTATGTACCCTACAGCATTGTCGAACTTCGAGGGCTTTCAAGATGGACATTCAATGTGTTGGAATGTTTATTCACACCTGTAATTCACCTGCTCAGAAATCGTCTGGTTGTTTTCTTTTTTTCTTTTTTTTTCCCTCCTGGTGTTTTAGAACTAGGCATTGAAACTTCAATAGCTTTATTCAGGGAACACATTCGTGCCTTCGCGACTGAAGGGTACTGGGTTCAGTTGCTCATCTTGCACAACAAGCCAACGAGTGGACATAGTTTCCCGAGACATTGATAAAAAAACCTCGCAAGCATATCAAAACATGCTGAATAGTGAATGTCCAAATTTCTTGAACATTTTCTAGCCACTACGGGCCGCCACACGCAATATATACTTTGTACCCTAAATCAACCAAACCCAGAAACCGCTATCGTCACTCATGATCTAGAAAGAAAATGCTGCTATAAACAGAAAAGTCGCCAACAATGGTCTAACGCCAAATCGTAAAAAATCATCCGCCATCCGTTTCATGGTGGCGTCTACCCGCCATCAGGTCCCCGATTTCAGACCCCCACGATCGGAGAAGGCGCCTCGTGACCTGCACTTCAGCGCTGAAGGATTTGCCTGCACCGTCATTTTTGGTCCGGCCCGTCAGTGATTCCTCCGAAGCAGCTTGCTACCGGTCTTGCCTAGTTTCCAGTGCTTGGACTTGGGTGTAGGTGTCGGCGGCGAGGCTGGCGCCGGAAACGTGTTGACGACTCGGTCGGGAGTTAGGCGAGAGGGTGCGACGTCTCGGCCTTTGCGGGGGAGACCAAAGTCTAGTAGGCCCACGCTGGGATCGATGATTTCCTTCTCTTGATATCGCGACCGGGATGCGCAGCGTTGCGTGCTCTTGCCGTTAGAATTCGAAACGCCACTACCTGGGGGAACATTGTCAAACTGAAAATCAAAATCAAGAAGTGAAGAGCGAGTGGCTTCGAGATCAAATCCCGTGAAATCTAGTGTAGCAGGCTTGCTTTGCGGTGTCATAGGGCCTGACGAGTGGTGCTTCGTGGAAGTGGGAGTGAGCGCTGGGAGGGAGGACACAGACCCTTGTCGTGAGTGCCGCTCCCAAAAACTGGACTGGCCGCTGGGATTGCGTGAATGAGAGTGAGTTGGAGACCGGCGGGGGCTTCCGGATAAGCTGATGAGCTGCTTGGTTGGAGTATGTGTGATGGGCGGCACGCTCGGCTGTGATCGTGTGCCTCGATGAGCGAGTGGCGTACTGGCAAGTCTAGCGACCTGGGCCAGAGCAATCTTGTCGGAGGAGACATCTGATGGGCCCCGGGCGCTTGGGTGTAAGCGATGGGGGTGTCCAATGGCAGTACTTGGTCGAGAGTTGGCGGCGGGTTGAACGACGCGGATAGTTTGAGCTGGCTGGATATTGGGCACATCCAGGGAGGTTGCCGAGCTCCCGGAGGGCGAGTGTCCTCCTGAAAGGATATCAATTAGGCTTGCGCCATGATTTATGATCGATAGGCCGCCGTGAACGAACCTTTGCTGGACGAAGGGCTAAGGCACGGCGAGTAGGGACCGCGATCCACCTCCTTGCCCTTGATCGAGATAGATCTTGACGAGGGGCTTCCCGCATTGCTGTAGAAGCCAGGTCTGGAATATACCGAGGACCCGGCTACGCTGTTGCTACAGGAAGCACTGCTGGCTACACGAGGGAAGCGTGGGGAGCCCATATGGATCTCTGGAGAGACGACAGTCATGGCCGATCGTCTGTGGTTCGCCTCACGAATATGGGCTTCGTCTGCGGCGCGGGCACCTGAGGGACCGCTGCTAATGGAATCGCTCGCGGCGTGGCGGGGAGTGTGTCGGTACGGCGCAGGATTAGCTTGTTGCTTCTGCTTGGTGGCCGCTTCGTTTTTCTCCTTGGCCTGCTTGCGAGACCGCCTGAAGCGGCTGAAGATGGACATGGCTGATGGGGAAGTTGGTTGGCGGTTGTTCCAAGAGAGTGAGTGCTCGTGAAGAGGTAGAAGGAGGAGTGGAGTTGGTGCTGTGTTTTGAGATGCAGTCGAAAGAGTGGTTTGGAGAGTGAGTGTGTATATGTGAAGGCGCAATAGCTGGTGTGTTATTGATAGATGGTGACGGTGACAATATAGTTGGGAGTTCAATGTATTGTCGAGAGGAATGAGAAGTGTGTGCTTGTTTGGGATGAAAGAAACGATGGGCTTGAGGACAGCAACGGGGCAATATATGGGCAACAGATGGGCAATGGATGGCACGCGGTGATCGGGCAGCTGAATCGTGGATGCGGAAACAATTGAGAGAGACGGACTTAGCGGGCGTTCTGATGATGGCGTGGTGTTGCTGGGCGTGTAAGTGAGGTGGATCGCGGTGGCTCGTAGCGACGTAGCGTGGTCGGGTGGTGCCAGCACTGTTGGGTGGACCTAGGGGCGATCGATCTGACTCGGTTCTGGCTGTTGGTGCACGTTGTCTACTAGACGAGCGTTAGAACAGTATGGCTAGCGCCACCGACGGCATCCAGGCTAGGGAGAGGTTGGTTTCGAGGCAGGGAGAGACACAGAATGTGAAGGAGAGAGAAACAAGAGTGTGTGTGTGTGTGGGATCGGTCAAAGAATAACGAACGTCTCCCTTTTGTAAACAACGTAACGATTGGCACGAAAGAGAGGAACCGACCCTGCGCCTGCACCTGCGCCTGCGCGCAGCTGCAGCAGAAACACGCAGCTAGCAAGAGAATGGAGAATGGAGAATGGAGACTGGAGACTGGAGAGCAGCCAGCTCACCAGGTACCTCGACCTAGCCCCCGGGGAACATGGATCGCAAGGGCAAGCCAGGGCGGGGATCATTCTGCAACGCGCCAAACAGGGCCTGCTGCCGGGCGGAAGCGCATCCATGGATGCGTTGTGCGGGCATCGACAGACACAGAGTGCCACCATAATTGGTCCCACGACTGCAGGAGCCCTACTGCACAATAACCCGTAGCGGTACCTGCTGCTGCTACTGTATAGTACTGTACAGTACTGTGTGCTAAATTAAGCCTAATGCAGGTGTCATTGTCGAGGCGTGCAATATGCGGCTATTGTTGCCGTGCGACCCAACAGCCGCAGCCATCGCCATCACCATCACCATCGCCATCGCCAACGCCCAACGCCAAACGCCCAACGCCAAACGCCCAACGGCCCCAGATCTAGGCTTCCCAGCTTCCACGTCTTTCGCATTCACAACCGCCATTACTGCAAAGGAATGCCGAGTTTCATTGGCTTGCTTTCCAGTCGGAACTGCCAGGTACCCGCCCACTACCCCTCGATTGCAAAACATTGCCCCTCTGTGGGATGACCAGTCATCAATGCTTGCGCTGGCCGTCTAGAACCTGCGACAACACAACCTGACCCTTCTCAATTCCCAACGCTTCAAAACGGACCCCCCACCAAGCGTCCAGGTGTCCCGATCCCGGCTACCTGGTCGCGCTGCGTGCCGTTTCCGCCGGACTGGTTTCGCATGCGCATGCCGGGTGGGGGATACTGACGCCAGACACTTCCACATCCCCGACCATATCCGGGGCTGTGGCCGCCTTCGCACTTCTGCGCTAGATGAAGCCTGGACTCGGCTCACGGATGAATGCCTACACAATATGTGTAACCTAGTGGTCGTAACCTGTTGATTCCGGGCACTTGAATGCTTGGTAGATACAACACCTGGACCGTGTTTCTTGGCGGTGTTCACGGGCTGTTCCCCAGGGCTTGGTGGTGAAATTGCGACAGTTGACCAACTCCGTCTATATTCCTTCCAGTTCTCACTACCGTTGCAACTATCTGACCAGAGTATGGTCTATACCAAGTGACCTGCTGCCTTCGGCTGGCGACCCTGGAAGGGTCTCAATGCACGTGGGAATCTATCGTGACGTCCGTCAGCTGTTTGTAGGCCCAGAGCTGAGTCTAGGTTTCGACGAGTTCCGGCTACTTGGTTAGCATTCCCCAACGGCATTGATAAGTCTCATCACGTCAATGACATCTTGCCCAGGCCTCAATGGGCGCTACCGTTTCAGCGAGTAAACCAACTCATACGTAATGCTCCCAGTTTTCTTTTTTAAGCTTTTGAACGGCTCTGCATCGTGGACTCGCAGACGTCCCACTCTGGCCGAGACCCCTTGTAGATCTGCGTCAAGGATGGTTGTTTCTCCCTTTCAAGCCACATACGCCAAGGGTCCGGCACCTCTTCAAGCCATCGTTTCGTCCAGGCGTCCGTGAATTGAACCACAAAGCACGCCAAGTCGATGGCTTCATTGTACTCCCTTTCCGTCGCAATAATTGAAAGCCTTGGAGTCTTACAGCGTCACTGCCGAGCGGGAGAGAACAAAGAAACGCAGCCAGCCTCGCATGTGAGTTTGCTGGTGAACCCCCCCACTACTTTCTCTAGCCTGACTTGATTACATTTAAACGACGCTAGAATCTTTGGAACTTCCAAGACTTCCAAGAAGCGTTAGGGAGCTGCCCGTCTGCCGCTCTGGGAACATGGCCCAGACCAATTCGAATCCCACAGCCTCCTTTCAGCAAGCTTTACGCGACACTGGGAATCCAGGAACTCTGAGTTCCCTTGTTAGCCCGACGCCACGAGGCTGCCCTGTGAACTGCTGATTACTACTCTTGGGTGCCCCCAACGCCGCGGTGCCTGACCTCGATCGGCCTACCCGGATTGTGACTGCTTGTCCCTCCCTGGCATTGCCTTATTGCCACAAGGACCATTGTCGTCGGATCACCACTCTTCGGGTGGCCCCCCTTGGCTTCTTGGCTATACCTGTTGTGCACTGAAGCCAACTGCCGCCTGGCTTTCCGACTAGTCAGTTCTACTCATCACGGAGAGTAGACACGCGCCCAATACCCGACAAGACTGCCTGGACAGGCTCGGTCGCGAGGATGGTTGACCTTTCACCCACGCACTACCGAAAATCTAGGTAAGATGGTTACCTACGGCGCCGTGTCATCCGGGCTCGATCGGGATCTTTCTGGTAACTCCCTAGTTTACATCGTTAGGCGCGACGTAGTTGGCTGTGATTCCCGTCGGAGAGCTTTGACGACAATATTGTGGCTTGTGGCACTCACGAAGAGGTCCATTAATAGCGACATTGTGGGTGAAGAATGATACGTCATAGACGTTGCGGATCTGATGGAAGCTCTTTATTTCGGTGATGAAGAAACACCGAGCCTCACTCTTGAACTCCAGTAGCTTGTCACTGAGACCCATCTAACATGACCATCCGGTCTTGCCAAGGCTAGGCGATACCGAACCTGCGAGTTGCTTCAGACAATGTGTCGAGCAAAGGAGAATCAGAGGACCTAATGAAATCTCGTTCGGGGATAGGCGTGGAGAGTCTATTACGTCCTGGAACCCCCGAGCCTGAGGTCAAGTACGGTACACCATGATGAATGCCTTATTTTCAAAGACACGTTTGATGATCTGGCTTGTTGCGGGCTCTCCGCCCAGATGAGTTTACTGAGACATAGTTTTTGGACTCACAGTATGTCATTTTTCTCCTTGCATTTGTCGTTGGTGGGGTCAACGATGAAATTCATGGAAGCGTAGGACGATGAATGAATTGGGTCCATTGGCTATGCAGTGACATTTGGGTGTGAGGACAGTGTCAAGAGTGACAGTTTATCACCGATGTCTGTTGTTGAGTTGATATCGCTGTGTTGTGTATGGGTGTGAATACCCGACCTTGGGCTGCATTCTTTTATTACATCACGATCCAGATTCGGTACAGATACGTCGAGACAAGAGTGGATGGGGGCTTTCCTTTTCTTTCAGGGGCACTAGATCGGGCCAAGGGGGCAAGCCTCAACCCACTTCATGACGGCGATGTGGCCAAAGCCAAGTCACGTGAAAATGGCGTGCCGACTCTGGGTGCTGGTTGGCCAATAACAGGCCCCAGCCACACCCATCGCGTGGCTCGGAGCCGAAAAATGGGAAGCAGCACCCCCCGTCCCCCCCGTCGGCCCAAACCCAACACCATCTGGCAGCCTGGTCACGCGCATTGCCCACCTCATCCGCAATCCTCGCCAGCCTCAAAAGTCCTCACTATCGGATCCCGATCGCCCGCCAACCCACATCTCCACTCGGCCACCGCCTTGCCGCTCCCGGCTTCCGCTGCCTCTGTCGCCCGTCGCCGTAGCCTTCTCATCGCGCTTCTATCGCTCCTGCTGTCACCGTCCCGTGGCCCCCCGCGTCGCTCCCTCCTTCGCCCATCACCAACCGTGGCGTAGCCCCCTCCTCGATTCCGCGCCGGCCGCTTCGCTCGCCCTTGATTGCATGGCGCATTGATCGGCCTTTGTTTCCTACGCCACTTGACACGCCGTGTCGCTGCGCAGAACACCCTCCTTCGCCTCCTCTCCAACGCCGACGACTGCCGCGCCGTGTCCGCGCGCACTGCGAGAAACCGTGGCGGCGCTCACGATCCTGAGTCACAACGAACCCTCGGAGCTGTCCCTGCAGCAGCACCTCGAACTCACCCCCGACCTGGCTGCGTACACGAACCTCACCGCCGAGGGGGACTCCGAGCCTTTGATGATGGCACAGCCCGTGCCTCATCAGCCCACCGACAAGAAGCGCGTCAAGGTCTATGAGCTGCGCAACAATGACTGGTTCGACCGAGGCACCGGTTTCTGCACCGCTTCCTTCGCGACGGTACGCTATACCCGTTCTGCCCATGCGGCTCTGTGTTCCTTGCGCCTGAGCTTCGTCGCTAACCTAACCTCGCCATATGCAGACCGAAGATGGCCGGAAAGACCCACGAGTCATCGTTGAGTCCGAGGACCAGCCTGAGCGCCTCCTCCTAGAGACCAAGATCCAAAAGGAGGATGGCTTTCAAAAGCAACAAGGCATGTCGGAACCCCCATATTCGCCTCGGATGTCAAATCTGACGCTTTCTGCAGAAACCCTCATCGTCTGGCAAGAGCCTGGCAGTGGCGTGGATATGGCCCTCAGTTTCCAAGAACCCGAGGGCTGTGCAATGATATGGTACGTCGCGTAGTCTACATCGCGCGTTTTGGCATGTAGAGCAGCTACTAATATTTCTCAGGCGATTCGTCAGTAGTGTTCAGCAGTCATTCCACAACAACCTAGCTGGCGCCGGTATGCGGAACTGTACTCTATCTGGAGGGATTGTTTGCTGATGCTCCATATTTAGACGACGGACTCTCCGATGACCTCGCCATCGAAGTCCCCGCCACGATTAACCTCCCCAACGCCGAACTCGGCAATCTCCCAGAGATCGAATCGAACATGCGAATTATGAGTTCATCAGCCAACGGTCGGGACGCTCTCGCTAAATCCATCATGGCTGAAGACTACATCGGTCGTCTTATCCCTTTGGTTGAGATAGCCGAAGATCTCGAGAGTTTACAAGACCTGCATAGGTTATGCAACATCATGAAGACAATTATTCTCCTCAACGACACATCGATTATCGAACATGCAGTATCCGACGAATGCGTATTGGGAGTGGTTGGCGCGCTAGAATATGACCCCGATTTCCCAAGCCACAAGGCCAACCATCGTCACTGGCTGGATAACCAAGGCCGATACAAGGAAGTGGTTCCGATTGAGGATGAGCAGACTCGGAGGAAAATTCACCAGACATACCGTCTCCAATACCTCAAGGACGTTGTCCTTGCCCGAATCCTCGACGATCCGACCTTTTCCGTCCTCAACTCCCTCATCTTCTTCAATCAAGTCGACATTGTTCAGCATCTCCAGGCGAACGGAGCGTTCCTCAACGAGCTTTTCGGTATCTTTAGCTCTCCAACCCCCGATCAGAAGAGAAGAAAGGAGGCCGTCTTGTTTATTCAGCAGTGCTGCGCGATTGCCAAGAACATTCAGCCACCGGCTCGACAGACATTGTACAACAACTTTATCGCCCACGGGCTCCTCCAGGTCATTCATTTTGGATTGCGACACGGTGACGTCGGGGTTCGAGTGGGAGCCACAGACATTTTGATCTCCATTATCGATCACGACCCACAGATGATCCGCCAAACTATCTATCGACAGATGCATGAGAATCAGGCGCCGTTGACGGACTCTTTGATCGATCTGCTCCTTGTGGAGGTTGACCTCGGGGTGAAATCTCAGATCTCAGAAGCTCTCAAAGTCCTCTTGGATCCTGGTGCACCGGTTCAGGGCACGGAAGCCTTTGTGAAGGCCAATGGCGAATTTGCAGGCCGACCGCGACCCCAGCCAAGCATCGATCCCCAGCAGGATGTGTTCTTGACTCGGTTCTACGAGCGATCCGCCCCAAGGCTGTTCAAACCTCTGCTTGACTTGGAGAAGAGAACAGACATGAACTTCCCCGCGCAACAGGCCTCCATGTTTACGTATCTGATTGAGATCCTCTGCTTCTTCATCCGCCAGCACAACCTGCGATGCAAGTTCTTCGTCATGACGAACAACATCGCCCAACGAGTTGCTCAGCTTCTTGGGTGCCCAGAGAAGTACTTGCGACTAGGTATGATCCCATCTCCGTCCTGAACTTCCCTCTCTAATCATGCAACAGTTGCCATTCGTTTCTTCAGATCCTTGATTGGACTTCAGGACGAGTTCTATGTCAGGCATTTAACTGAGAAGCAGGTTTTGGGACCAATTCTCGAGGTTTTGATCGAGACGATGCCTAGAGATAATCTCTTGAGTTCTGCATCGCTGGAGTTCTTTGAGTACATCAAGAAGGAGAACCTGAAGGATCTCGTCAAGTACCTCGTTGTGAACTATCGGGAAAAACTGCTCAGCCTCAACTACATGCCAACGTTCCGAGATATAATCCTCCGATACGACCAAACACAAGGCTACACATCGAACATGGACTACTTCCTGGAGGCTGAGGACGAATTGGGCCGGAGACCGCCTCCGAACTCGAGACTCATGGAGCAGATTACTGTTGAGCAAGAACAAGAAGACTACTGGGCTACATCGGACCCGGAGGATGAGGACGACCAACAAGGAAAGGATGCTGGGAAGACGCCCTCAACCAACGGCTCTACTACCTCGAAGCTTCTCGTCGATTACGCTTCAGACGAAGAGGCAGACGAAAACCTGGACCCGAAGGCATCACTGGAGGCTCAGCAGACTGAAAGTGGATCGGAAACTGCGGCTTCTCCTGGTGACGGAGGTATTGGCACGGTACCGCCTCCTGAGCGTCTATCAGAAAAGCGTCGCCGTGAAGAAGACGAGGAAGAGGACGAACTAGGCAAGTTGATGCAGAACAAGCGACGCAACAGCAGCGGCCCCGTAACGGGAGTTTCCGGCGTCCCGCATGGCGTTCTGCGGAGACGCAAGAGCTTCACAGCTGGCTCAGGCAACGGCGCACCCAAAAAGATTGCTATTAGCCTCTCCCCATCCATCCGAACCGGCGGCGGGTCGCGATCTGACGAGGAGCCGTGATCACACTTTCCCCACTTCTTTCGGCGATGGCGCAAGGGATACGGAATATTTTTTTGGTTTATCATTCAGGGACGAGGTCAGAAACGCGGGTTGACGAGGCCTCTTACCTGGCCGGACTCAGCCGGGTAAGGAAGGACAGGGGAGAGGGCTGGCGTTGTGTTTGCTTCTTTTTGTGATTTGCGCCAAGCGCCTACGGGCTCTCCGTCTGCGTCCTCGGCATCGCCTCGACGGGACAGCGGAGCTCATGGCGCCTGGTCTAATGGTTGTGTCAGGACTAGAGTCGGCCCTCTAGGTGATAGAGTCGCCGAAGAACGGCGGCATGGCATATTTTGGAAGGACATGAAGTTTTCCGCGAAGAGAGATTGGCAGGACCGCGATGGAAAAGATAAAGAGAGAGAGAGAGAGAGAGAGTTAAGCTGCGGAAAGGCATCAGCAGCACAGGGGATGTGCGGGCGATGGCTTTTGCTTGTGTTGTGTATCATACATATATCATGTTCCCCCCCCGAGCTTGTCCACGCAAGGGACAAGTTGGGGCCTCGGGATCAGGGTCAGATGGAACTGATCCCAGGTCAATTTCATCATGACTGAATGAACTGAAGATGGACTTGGACGTCAAATGCATCCGCTCGTTGAATATGTGCATGTAAAGACCAGGAAGAACTTTGCCTTGAACCGGTCTCTCGATATCGAGGTTATGGCCTTTTAGACGCTGTTAGGGGAGCGTACGTCTTGTGTTTTCATGAATCGGAAGATAATCTAAACTGGCCCTGGGCTATCTTAGTATCCAGAGGACCTTGCAAGTTACTAAAAACAACATTCTATATATGCACTCAGCAGGGGACGTCTATCGATAGCCTTGAACCAAAATCCCCAAGCAATAAAACACTTCGTGACCCCAACCATACATAACCGGACGTAACTTTTTCTAGAGTTTCCTAAACTGTTTTGACCATTTTTCGTATCCGTCAATCATCTGTTTCGTAATGTTGCGCGGCATCCGGTCCAGCGCGCCCTCCAAGTCTGCCATCTTCACCTGAGGCTTGGTGGCTGCCTCGCTCTCGTCATCGTCGTCGAAGGAGCCCTGCGCCATGACGCAGGCGTCGTTGCACGCGGCCTTGATCTCGGCGCCCGAGTGGCCTTCGGCGCGACGCGCCAGCTCTGATATGTTGACGTCGTCGGCGACGGGCAGGCCGCGCGTGTTGACTGCGAAGATGGTTTCGCGGGCGGTTTGGTCCGGCGGGCCGACGTACAGGACCTGGTCGAAGCGGCCCGGGCGCATGAGGGCTGGATCGATAGCCTCCGGGCGGTTAGTGGCAGCGAGGACAAGGACGCCTGTGAGGGTTTCGAAGCCGTCCATCTCGGTAAGGAGGGTGGTGAGCATGTTGACAGCACCGGTGTTGCGGGAGGCGGAACCCCCTGATCCCGTGCGCTGGCCACCGATGGAGTCGATCTCGTCGAAGAAGATGATGGAGGGCGAGGCGGCACGGGCACGCTCGAAGAGGGTGCGGACGGCGCGCTCAGACTCGCCAACATACATGTTGAGTAGTTCGGCTCCCTTAACGGCGAAGAAGTTGAAGCCAGACTCAGTGGCAGTGGCTTGGGCGGAGAGAGTCTTGGAGCAGCCTGGAGGACCGTAAAGGAGGATTCCCTTCCCAGGGGGTCGGAGGAACCGCTCGGGATTCTAGAGAAACAAGGTCAGCAAGGAAGCCCCAAAACGAAAAGGGGGGTGGCAATAAGATAAACGCGAACACACCTTGGTGTATTTGACCATGAGATTCAGAGCCTTCTTCAGAGTATCCTGGCCCCCGATGTCCTTCCAGTGGATGGTTGGAGGATTGAGGTTAATGTCGTTCATGGCAGTCGGCCGAGTGTGGCGCAGGGCCATCTCGAGGTCCGCCTTCACCAGATAGTGCTCTTCACTCAGGGTAGCATCGACTCCCGCATCGTCAAGCCGGGTGCCGAAGATTTCCAGGGCATTTGACACAAGCCTGCCAATGTCGTTGGGGTTGAATGCGTGTGTTCTCTCTGCGATGTTGGAGAGGAGCTGCTCCCTCTCATCTGATTTGATGGGCGGGTCAACGAACTTGAGGATGTCGAGGCGCTCCAAGGCCCGCGGGATGGGCAAAGCGATGTTTTTGCAAAATCGGGTGAGTTTCTGGAGCTTAGGAGGAACGTCGGTGAAGTAGTCTAAGCATGTTGCAATGACTACCAGCTTGGGTAAGGCATTGTTGGCGGCTGCCAGGGCAGAGAGGTTGTCGAGTTCTTCGCCGATGGCTTCAACGACCGAGTCACGGTTGGAACGGTCCTTGCTGATGAGTCCATCCAACTCGTCAATGAGAATGATACTCGGCTGCTGGGTCTGGGCGAGCTTGAAGGTCTCCCGGATAGTCGCGAGTTTGTCAGATGGTTTGATCCAATGTGCACGGCCCCAATTAGTCGCGGCAATGCGCTGCAGAATGAAGGTCTTGCCGGTTCCTCGGCCGCCATGAATGACGAATCCGCACGACTGACGTTCTTTCCTGGCGTAGAACGGACGGCAGAAGCCCCTGAGAAAGCTGTTGATAAATTTAACCTGGGCGGGAAAGCCAGGGACGCCGGTCAGGATTAGCTCGCCACCAGGCTCGCCAACCGAAGGAGCAGCCTCCTCGCCGGGCTGGATAATACGTATGGCAGACGTCTCGGGCTTGAAGCGGGCGACGCTGTTGGTCCGCGAGTTGACGGAGAGCACCTTGAAGTTCCGCCGCACTTTGTTGATGGCCACGCCTTCCAGGACCATACCGGGGAAGATGAGTTCAGCACGATCTACTAGACGTTAATGCCGGTTCTAAGTGAGCAGATTATCAGGAACCACCAACCAAGTGAGAGGCCCAAAGCAGGCTCCCAGACAAGAGGATACTTTCTCGCCTTTTCAGACTCGGACGTCTCGCTCGTCTCGTCTTCCACGACAACCTCGTCGGCATCGGGCGTGGAGCCCGAAAGTGTAATGCGCACTTGATCGCCGAGCTTGAAGCCGGTAGCTTCCTGAAAGGCGCGGGTCATCATGACGACGTTGGGACTGAGGTTCTTTTCCGGCAGAATCCACAGCGAGGCCTCGCGCCGGATCTCGTCCTGGGCTTCAGCATCCTGGGCATCTCGCGGGCCGGAGTCGAGACGCCTCACGAGGCAGTGTTTGCCATTCTCGAGGGTGCCCGTCAGGGACAGCAGCGAGTCTTTGCTCACGTAGATGCGGGCGGCACCCAGCAGGCTGGACTTTTCAAGGCTGGTGTTGGACAACGGCCGGACCTTGGCGTCGAGGCTCGAGACGAGCATGATGGGCAGGCAGAAGGACTAGGGCGGTGATGCCTATAACCCTACGACCCGGTGGATATCAGTCCGTAGGCAAGGTGGTGTTGTGAAGTCGTGAAGTTGTAGTTGTTGAGTTGTAGTTAAGTTGACGGGTTGCGTGGGGATCGTCGCAACTATTTAGTGGGCGGGAAAGTTTTCTGCGTGCCTTCCTCCAAGTCAAACTGGTGCGTGTGTGAGTGTGTGGGTGTGCATTGGGTGTAAGAGCCTGGGTCACATGCTGGGCAAGATCAGAAAAAAGAAGAAGAGGGGAGGTACAGGATAATTGCCTTTCAATATCTAGAACTTGGATAGTTCCATCCTATAAAATTGGATATGCCAGAGTAACTGAGGGAGGAAGATTCATCATGAGTGTCTCATTATCAGGGACAAAAGTCAATGAATGGCACTCAGTCCTAATTTAGGTCACGACTTCAGTGGTTACTCCTATCTTGACCACAATGATGTTACTTCGACATGATGATAGATATTTACCCTAAGACTACATTTCAATCCTTTCACATGACCAAATGAAACAATTTCTCATAATTCCTTGCACAACGTTGTCATGTCTCCTCTCAATTAAGCCCTCTGAAGCGGCACACCCCGGCACATTTCCAGGCGAGCGGAGCCCCCCACCAGCCAAAAGAACCCGCCGCTAAACCAGATCAGATCCATTCGGCCCAATCCCAGCTCCAGCGCAAAACCACCATCCACCCGAGCTCTACTCCATCGTGCTTCCAATTCAACTTCTCCAGCTTCATATTCATTTTCGCCCAAAAAGCCCTCCTCCCTCTCGCCGGGAAAGCACACATTCCCATGTCCTCCCCCACCCCGCCGCCTGCATGATCCGCCCAAGATGGCTCGCCCACGCTCAGGCGCCCTCCCTCGTCGCCGCCCCGCGAGCTAGACGCCTGAACACGTTCCCTTGGCTGCACCGCACTAGTACCGGCGACGACAAATCCACGACCATCCCCGGCCCGGCGCCGACAGAAACCTCCGGCCCGACGACGACGGCGACAACAACGAAGACGACGACGCCAAAGCCAAAGCCAAAGACCAAAAATGATCCCCTGCCGTGGCAGAAGCGGAAGCTCTCCGGCCCAATCGAAGAGATACTCCTGCCCCATGAGCTGGCGGCCCGCACTCGAGCTCGTGACAACCTAGGCCGTCGCATCGTCCTCCCAAAGATCTCCAAAGTCGCCAGCCCCGAGAAGAGCCAAATGCTCGTCATCGAGGGACTGAGCCCCAGCCTACGGTCAAGCGACTTCTCCCGCCTCGCCGCTCGCGACATCTCCGACTGGAAGTCCGGCGTCAGCGAAGGTTCGCCGCTTCTCCCCCGATCTTGTCCCTCGCCAGACTGACTGACAGGCTGAACCCGGCTCTAGTCCATCAAGAACGCGATCCCTGGACTCTCGAACCCCTCGGCAACTACCGCATCTCCTTCGCCTCCCACGCTGCCGTCCGCGTCTACCAGGCCAAGCTCGATCGCCTCTTCCGCGTCGCCCAGATCAAGATGCACTCCACCACCGGACTGTGGACCGCCGCCGTCCCTCCCCATTTGCGCAGCTCCGAGGCCAGCCCGGAGGAGGAGGAAGCGGCCTTCACCATTGCCCCAGGCTCCGCAAGCCCCCATGCCGGCCGTCTTCAAGCCGAATTCTCTCGCATCAAGGGCAAGTGGCCCTGGCAGCTCCTCATGGGGAAACTGATCAAGGAATCCGGCTTTACTCTCGAACCCGCCGTGGTCCTTCTCAACCTGCACCCCTCGACGCTCTCCGCCAAAGACCTACAGGCCTTTATCGACGAGGACGCCCAAGCCCGTAACGAGCCCTGGGCTACCAGCAAGCCCTATCACCTTGCCACTTCCCTCTACGAGGATCAGAAGATGTTGACCCAGGGGTCCACTCGCGTCGCCCTCCCCCAAGTCCATGCCTTCCGCCAGAAGGTCCGGAATCGCTTCGTTATCATCTGCGAGTCTCCCGATGTCGCCTGGCGCTTCATCCGCAGTTGGAACCAGCGCACGCTTACCAAGGAGGTTGAAGGCCAAATCCAGCGAACGGTGCTCATGGCATCTTTCATAGAAGTGTAACAATGAACTAGTAAACAACAGGACCAAAAACATTATGATAATAAACAAGACCTTTTTTCTCCCTCCAATTCGTGCCTGCTTCTGCTCTCCAAGGCGACCCCGTTTGCAAGGCAGGCATCTTCCCCATTCCACTCTATCATCTCTGCTCCTCCTGCTTTCCTCCTCGCTCCCTTCGTGGGCCATTTCCATGCAGGTATCAAGTCTCTTTCGCATCGAAGCCGCAAACAGGTACACAACGGTAGCAACGTGTATTAGACCCAGATCAAAAACCGAAACTCCAGACCATATTTGCTCTCTAAGGGTTGGGAAGGCCGACCGCGGCGAATAGACATGACCCGAGCCTCCCGTGCGTGATTGTGCCTCCTTCTTCCTCGTTACTGAGGTCGCTGCCCTCACTGAGTCTGTCACCCACTCATTCATCCCTCTCTCGAGCCATCCTCTCCGTCACTCATCCACTCCTCCCCTTCTCCCTCTTCTCTGATCCTCGCAGGGACGCTGGCTGATACACTTCATGTGTCATGGTAACTAAAATGAGTAAAACTAAAGAGCAAGGGGATAACGACGGATGCGAGCTGCTTTCTTCGTGGGGGCGTTTAACAGCACTTGCTACCACCGCTATCGCTCTTTTCGTTGACGTTGATGCCGCTCGCCGAGGGTTGCTCGTTCTTGGAGTTGTCGATGAGGCGCTTCTTGATATCGGCAGCTAGGCTGTAAAAGGCCTTGTCGATATTGATGTTGCTCTTGGCAGAGACCTCGAGGAAGGGGACACCCAGCTCATCGGCAAGACCTTGGCCCTGTTCGGTCGAAATGACGCGCTTTTCCTCCCAGTCGCACTTGTTGCCGATCAGGATCTTGTTGACGCCCTCGGTGGCGTGCTGCTCTACGTTTGCGAACCAGGTTCGGATATCTGCGGAGCGCCTCAATGTCAGCATTTCATTCGCGGTTGGGCGGCTATCTTCATGTCTTCGAGCATAGAGGTGTCCCTATCGGGGCTTTTGGAAGCAGGCGCAGACAGCGAGCGACGACGATGATGGATGATCAAGTCCCCAAGCCAAATTGTGAATCCAAGACGGAGAGTGTCGGAATAAAGGAGTGCTCGCGGAAGACGGAAGAAAGTAGTAAACGTACTGTTGAAGGAGCGCTCATCGGTGACGTCGTATACGAGGAGGATGCCCATGGCACCGCGGTAGTAGGCGGTGGTGATGGTACGGAAGCGCTCCTGGCCGGCGGTGTCCCAGATCTGCAGCTTAACGCGCTTTCCATCGAGCTCAATGGTCCTGATCTTGAAGTCGATGCCGATAGTGGTGATGAAGGACGGGGTGAAGGAGTCTTCGCTGAAGCGCAGCAGACAGCACGACTTGCCGACGCCGGAGTCGCCTATCAGGAGCAGCTTGATCTATTCGCAGGTTCGAGTCAGCGGGAGCGGTCCTCAGTGAAGGGCAACGCATGGTGCCAGCTGTAGCGCCTCGGGCCTGGCGGTATGTATTTCCACGTAGGGTTTTGCTCGAGGGGAGGGTTGCGATGGCAAGCCGCAAGACGCAAGACGCTATACACAGAAGGCAGGGGG